>JAODUG010037657.1:0-17681 GCA_027564795.1 Aphredoderus sayanus
TCCACTCCTTCTTCTCATTCTAGCCTTGCTTCTCCAGCTCCGCACCCATTAGCAGCCAAATTGTATTGTAGTGGCTCCCGAAATACATTTTAAAATATCTGCACAGATTAGAGTAGTCCTACAAAGACTGGATATTATTTTAACATGTAGCCTACATTAATTAATCAAATTACTGTAAGTATTATAGGCACTATGAGTGTCTTTCATTTAATTTATTTTCGTTTTTTCGTTCTTCGTGCGCAGGCAATTCTTGATTTAAAAAAAATAAATAAATATATATATATATATATATATATATATATATATATATATGATTTAAAACAAACAGCTCTACTTTCAATGCAGTAGGCCTTGCCTAATTAAAAATATCAGCACAGATCTTGGAGATTAGTCCTTTGAAGAAGTTGAATCCTGTTCTTGACTCCAGTGGTCTTATAAGAGTCGGTGGTTGACTCTGGGTCAAAATGACCCAAATCACTAGCTTTTTGTGGCAGATACAAGGCGCTATACTTAATTCTACAGCTTACAGAGACATATGATGTGCACTGCTGACCCAACAAGGTGTGACTTTGAAACCTGAGGACAACAGGAGGGTTCAAAGTATGACTCAAAAGTTTTAAGATAATAAAGAAATGTATTAAAAAAGTATGAACATTCTAATGTTACAATAGCTTTAAATGTGTTATAGGCTACTGTATACTATATACTGAATACAATATACACTGCTACTGTAAACAGTAATAAATTAAATGAAAGAAAAATGCCACGGGTAGCATACTGTACTGTATTGTGGGCGAACTCTGACCTGACATGCCAGATGGATTGTTTTATTAGCAATGAAGGCTGCACCTGGATCTTTAATCCGCACATGGGCGGTGCATGGGACAGGATGATCGGGATGATCAAGGATGATCGGATGATCGGAATTTCTTCCGATCATCTTTGATTCCATGCTTTCACAAGTTCGCCCTTCACGTCTCACCCACAAGCTATTGTCTACTCTCATGGCAGAGGTCTGTGCTTCTTCTCATACCTGGAACGATCCTTACACAGAAAATCTGCACTCCTTATCCTCCACACGGATCCTTTGAGGACACTGATCTTCATTGCCAACAATGGAAATGGGTTCAGCACCTTGCCAATACATTCTGGAACAGATGGAGGCGCGAGTACTTAGCAACTCTGCAAACACACCGCAAATGACAGCCCAATTATCTTAACATTGAACAAGGAAGGTGGTCTGGTTCTGTGAAAAGTTGTTCAAGTCAAGGGGAACTAATGGCCTATGGCTCTTGTCACCAAGGCGTTCTCAGGCTCTGATAGAAAGGTTAGGAATCTTAAACTAAAAGTCACCAAAGGTGGTACTGCTATGACGTATCTTTGGCTCATCACCGAGGTGGCATTTTGGTTGTTAGTTAATTACCTTACGCTTATGCACATTATGTTAATTATTAATAGGGTCAGTGTGCAATTGTTATCAATATCAGATGGGGAGTAATTTTCAAAGATCCCACATTTGCTTATTAGCACCCCATAGCGGTCAAATTATGTTCAGTAATCACTTAACATTTATCACATTGTAGAGGACAAGCGCAACAGAAATCACGTGATTGGGTGTTTGGACTCAGGTTTGTGTTTTTACAACGCCAAATTTGGCCTTAAAGCTAAACAAACGGCCCCCTTGTAGTTTTAGGGGGGCGGGAAACGGAAGGGCCAGCACTCAGTAGTAGCCATGAGTGCTGGTAGGGCAGTCAGGCTGCTTTTTATCCAGGACACGGTATCTGGACGGCATTTCCTGTGTGACACCGGAGCGCAGAAGAGCGTCTTTCCCGCGTCGGCAGTAGACGCCCTAGGGGGCAGGCACAGCCCCCCAATGGAAGCAGCTAACGGCAGTCCCATCTGCACGTATGGCACAAGGCGCTGATTTTTTATGTGCATATGGCCTGTTAGTAGACGTTAAGAACCATCGACTGCTTGATGCTGTTTCGGACAGTCCGTGGGCTTCTGCCCTCCATATTGCACCAAAGCCTGGTGGGGGATGGCGCCCGTGCGGGAACTACCGACGGCTCAAAGAGGCTACTACACCGGATCGCTACACGGTTCCACAAGTCCAGGACTTTTCCTCCCACCTGGCAGGGATGTTCATCTTTTCTAAGGTGGACCTGGTTCGAGGATATCAGCAGGTGCCTGTCCATCCACCGGACATTCCTAAGACTGTGGTGATTACTGCATTTGGGTTGTTTGAGTTTCTACGCATGTCATTTGGCCTTAAGAATGCCGCACAGACTTTTCAACGTTTTATGGACTCAGTCTTGCGGGACTTACCTTTTCTGTTTGTATACCTGGATGACATCCTTGTGGCCAGTCCTTTGGTGGAGGAGCACCTGTGTCATCTTTGGACACTCTTTGAGCGACTCAGCCAACAGGGGTTGATTGTCAACCCGGCAAAATGCCAGTTCAGCTTATCCACTATTGATTTTCTGGGACACCGTGTCACAAGAGAAGGGGTGCTTCCCCTGCCCTCGAAGGTGGAGGTAGTTTCGGATTTCCCACGTCCCGGTACAGTCCAATCCCTGCAGGAGTTCCTGGGCATGGTGACATTTTACCATCGCTTCCTTCCCCGAGCAGCTCATTTGATACGACCCCTGTATGCGGCCCTAAAAGGCAGGACACCCTGGCAGGTCGTGGACTGGAAGAGTTTATGGAGGTGAAGATGGCGCTGGCTAAGGCTACCATGCTGGCTCACGCCTTGCCCGGGGCTCCAATTGCCATCACCTCTGATGCTTCAGACTATGCCGTGGGCGCAATTCATGAACAGTGGATGAGGGGGGCCTGGCAACCGCTTGCGTTTTTTAGCTGGCGAACAGAAGTACACCACTTTTGATCGGGAGCTTCTCTGGCTTTTTCTTGCAGTTCGACACTTGCGCTCTTTCCTGCCGTTTGTTGACCACAAACCTCTGACGTTTTCCATGGCCAAGGTGGCGGAACCGTGGTCTTCTTGGCAGCAGCGCCAGCTCTCCTATATATCGGAGTTTACCACGGACATCCAGCATGTCTCCGGCAAGGCCAACCTGGTCGCTGATTGTCTCTCACGGGCCATCATGGGGGCCATCCACTTGGGGCTTGACTACACCCTGTTGGCAGCTGACCAGACCGATGACTCAGAGGTGCAAGCTAGTCGGACGGCTATTTCTGGGCTTCGGTTGGAGGACATCACTTTTGGTGACGCTGGGGTCAAGCTGTTGTGAGACATGTCAACAGGTTCCCCCCGACCTGTTGTTCCGGTGAATTGGCAGCGGCGGGTGTTTGACGCAGTCCATGGCCTGTCCCATCCGGGCAGGAAGGCTTCCCAGAGACTGGTGGCAGCGAGGTTTGTTTGGCACAGACTTAAAAAGGACATAAGGAACTGGGCCAGAACCTGTGTGGATTGCCAGCGGTCCAAGGTCCACCGTCACACGAAAGCACCTTTGGCACAAGGAGGTTCGATCATGTTAATCGAGAAGAGGTTCAATCATGTTAATGTGGACCTGGTGGGTCCTCTTCCTCCCTCGCATGGCTTCACATACCTCCTCACTATGGTGGACAGGACCACTCGCTGGCCAGAGGGAGTCTTGCTGATGACGATCACCTCCTCTGAGGTAGCCCGGGCATTCATAGGCACCTGGGTTTCGCGGTTCGGCACACCTTCCGATCTTTCTTCTGACCGGGGCCCGCAGTTCACATCTTAATTCTGGCAGGCGGTTGCCTGGGAATGAAGCTTCACCGCACTACCGCGTACCACCCACAAGCAAACGGGTTGTGCGAACGGTTTTATCGGTCCCTGAAGGCCGCGCTCCGGGCAAGCCTGAAAGACAGCAGGTGGGTCGATAGGTTATAATGGGTGTTGTTGGGCCTTTGGACGGCCCCTAAGGAGGATCTCTTGTCCTTTTCCGCGGAGCTGGTTTACGGGCAGCCGTTGAGGGTTCCCTGGTCCGCGGCCACTCAGCGATCGGAGCACCTTGAAAACGGCAAGGTTTTTGTCCCAGTTCCTACTACATGGCATGGCCTCCCGCACTCTCAGGTCCCGGTGGGCATTCAGGCAGCAGAGCAGACCTCTGCGCCCTCCCTATGATGGTCAGTTCCATGTGTTGGAGCCTGGTGACAAGTGCTTTGTGGTTGAGATCGGGGGCAAGCCAGAGCGGGTGTCGTGGACCGGCTGAAGCTGGCTCATTTGGATCTGGACAGCCCGTTGGTCCTGGGCCGCCCCCCTCGGCGTGGGCATCCCCCGGGCCCCCATCGTAGGTTCCTGTGGCCCCTACGCTGGCGGCCCCTTCTCCAGTACTGGTTCCAAGGAGCTGCTATGGTCGGGCTGTTCATCCGCCTAGGCGGTTTGCTGCTGCGGTGTGAATTCTGGGGGGACGTGTGTAGCGGACAAGCGCAACAGAATTCACGTGATTGGGTGTTTGGTGAAAACTGTGCCTTTAAGAGCATAGTGGGTTGTGGGTAAAAGGAAGAGATGAATTAAATAAAGGACTACACTGATTAGTGTAGGTTAAGCCTCAAACACTGTCTGACTCTTCAACTCTCCACAATATGTCTTATAGTCATGTGACTGAGGTCAGAGTTAACTGTCTGCCATTCTAGTGACTCTAATACATGCTGCAGACAGAATTGCTTTCTCACAAGTATGTTTTTGTATCTTAACCCTCTATTTAATACAGCCAGTGATTGTGTGACTGTGTGACCTGATAGTCACAGACCAACTTCACAATGCAATTTAAATATATTCAATGCAACAGACTTGTTTTAGAATTGTAGTATCAGTCTACATATGAATAGATCAGACATCAGAGAACAAGACAACATTTCAATATTGTCTCATCTAGTCCCTTTTTAATCACCAATTTATTAAATTTAAATGTAGGTCTAAGTCCATGTTGTCTTACTTGAATATATAAAAACAGACATAGAATTTTATATCTCTAAGGCATAAACCTACTATTAGAATGTTTCTTCTTCCTCCTTTTTTAATATTAGTATCTTACTAGTCCTTTACTTTTGTTTTTTAATAGGAATACTTGTTTTGGGCTAAACCTTGTACCTTCTAGAAATCCAAATTCACATATTAAATCTATTTTACAAATTTCTTTGTGTAATCCATTTCAAATGTTTACTATTGGGACTTTCTTCTTAATCAGTCCTTTCCATATCTACTATTAATTGAACCCATGTATGATATTTTTAATAAAAATGTACTCTTTTTTATCTGTTTAATGGCTGTACGACTTTCTCACTCCTTTCTCTCAGTAATATTTAGTTATTACCGGTAAGAAAACGTACATCTATGTTTAATCCATGGTTTTCCAAAACCAGAAAACGTTGCTACCCTATAGCTAGACAAGCCTTCTCTGTATATTTTATGCTTTTTGACGCTGGTAGTTATTTATTTAGGCCTACTCATTTAAAAAATGTCAATTTATTTTAGTTAGCCAGCTCTTTGTCTCAGACTTTATACAAGTAAAGGCTGGTTGTGCAAAACTAGCCCCACAGTCTAGCGGGTATATTTACTCCTCTCCGTGTGTTTTTGGAGGTTTGAGGCTTTAATATTTGTTTACAGAATGATCAATTCCCTGTCGTGAGACTCCGGTTCAAACGGGTAGACCTGCTCGCAGCTCCAAATTGTGATGGCAATTCTGAAAAATATTACTCTTACCAAGATCTTGTTCATTGATTTTATTATTCTTTATAAAGAAGACCAGTCCAGCAGTGCAGCCTTCAAACAGACTCACACATACTGACTGATAACAAAATACCCCAAACTCGGTCTGGTTATATACAGGCTGTAGGCTTAGTTTAGAATGTTTGTTTGTACAGCTTAATGACCCTAGGCCATCTGTGACAATCAGTAGCTAGATCAATGAAGATAGACAGGATACAGAACAGGTCGACAAATCGTCACCCAAATTATGTTTCCAGGCAAGCTAGGATAAATAGGTCGTAAAATAATACATTTAAATACAGTATGTAGTCTTTACTTCAAAGTATAAAATATAACATTCCAATATTTAAAGTTAATTTCAACATTATGCATACTGATTGGATTGATAATCAATTCTAAAATTTCCATTAGCATGAACAGACTACTGTTTACTGCACTGTTGACTTAACAAGATCTATGTATTAATACTACTGTGCTTGTCATTCCATTATCACAGCTCCTCATCATGGTTTTACATTTATATCTACTTACTTTTAACATTATTGTCCATGTCATGTATTGTAATATGCAACTTATAAGCATGGTTTGTAATTGAAGTTTCACAAAAGCCTTTTGAAACTACTCTTGACTACTCTGACTTTGTTTACCAATCGTTGATTTGTGCCTGCCACGCACACAAGGGACAGAAAGTACAATAGGCTAATAATATGCATGCCATGAATTAATCCAAATCATGAATAGACCTATATAAAAAGTAGTAAGAGACAACAATTCATCCTAGCAACAATTTATACAAATAGCCTTTGAAAACAACATTTAACATTTGTATTTTCATGTATGTCACGTTCTTTTCTTTAATCAGATGTCTATTTATAGTAGGATACTTTAATCTTAGTGTAAGTTCCTTCATTAATTTAATATTACCGGTATAAAAAAAAGGATCTGTGATCTGCTCATTTGAAATAATTTGCATTTCTGAATGAAATGTATTTGCCATCATAGAATTCTATGGCAGTTCAAAATGTCCTGCTGTCTCAATAGATGTTAGCCATGCAGGTTGGTTTTGTTTTTTCATGCGGTCAGTTTAGGGACGCAATGATTTCAAGAAAATTGCAGGTTGCATGTTGCAGTACAAAATGCATGCCACATTTGTCCACTACAAACTCTCCCCTCCATACCTTTTACTAGAGTATATACGCTCCTTTCATTCACACCTGTGTTTAGCTTAGTTTTCTTTACCGCGTGCATCTCCCTATTCACTTCTCTTTGTGTACCCAATGTCTTCACCCCTCTCTTCTCTCTTCCCTTATTTGTCACTTGTCCTCGCATCTTCTGACTCCACATTCCTCTCTCCCCCAATTTGTCTTTTCTCCACCGCCTTCCACTTGCACGATAACTCCTATGCTTTGATTCCCTTTGTCTGTTCTTCTAAACTCCTCTCCCACTTCTCTCTCCTATCACCTAGCAGTCCATGGAGGACACAACTTCAATTCTGCCACATCTGAAGAGGAACTCTTCTAACGCCTATGGCATTGGTGCACTGGCTAAGTCGTCTCTGTCAGGTGTGTCAGGTGTGTGTCTGTGCTGCTATAGGTAGTAAAAGGAGCCCCCATGTTGCCTCCTTGAGCTCCGCAAAGGGTCAAGTTGTCCTCAAGCACTCTTTTTCCCTCAAGTATAATTTTGTGGTCATTTTCAGGTGGCCTGTTGGTAGAACAAGAGCTGGCTAACATTTTGTGAAATTTTCTATATGATACATTTACTCTGAAACAACATAATCAATAGCAGTGGACACAATGTGTTAGTGGATTCTACTGTATATAACTACCATTCATTTAGAATTAGAATTGCAATCTATCTTAGCAGCTGCCTATTCAATTTATTGACTGGACATAAAAGAGTTTGCCTGCATCCAAGAACAATCAGCCAGTTACCTCAAATATTCACCTGAGCAGTCACTTTAATCACTGGTGGGGTATATTGGCGGCACTTCAATGGACAACTTCACCTGAAGGAGTACAGGCGGATCTCGGAAACCAACATGGCCGCCCCTGTGGGTGCCCTGCTCCTTCCCTCTCCCCCATTGATATCAACAACTGCCTTCAATGATGACACAGTCATTGATGGAAATCCAATCAGATCATTAATTTCCAAAGACGTGTAAGTGAGTGATCAAGGTTACTTACTTTATGGGTTTCCTGATGTATCTCCACAGGCATGTTGCGGAAAGATGGTAAAGCTGTATTTGTATGTGTGGCATCTGTGGTTGTCGTAGTGACAGTGATGGCAGTGTGGTTGTTTTCTTTGTAAAACTGAAAGCTCTGAAAGGCTGTACACTGAAATGTTGTGCTGTGTCTACATGGCGGATGCCTTGTAGCACTTATGTGTTGTGGGGAATGGGGGGGGTTGTGTTGTTTTTTTGCCTTTTTGTCTTGTGCTTGACCTTTAAATATTGTATGGCATTCGTTTTTGTGCTTTTCATTGTAGCTGACCCCAACATCCTCGCTCATCCACATAATTACAATTCCTGTTTACATGCACAATTAGAGGCTACAGGGAATGTTGTTTGAATATTAGTTCAATAAGCACCAAGAAAAGAATTTGACTGATGTCACTGATGAAACTTGCAGGTGTAATTTTCTATTTACAACATTATTATATGATGTAATATATGTATATTCAGATAGGACCACCACTCGTGGGATGAACCGTGGGGGTCGGGTGCGCTGTCATATATGTGGCAGTGAAGGTCAGGGACCTCAACGGACCAGACCTAGGCAGCAGAGGCTGGCTCTGGGGACGTGGAACGTCACCTAACTGTGTGGGTTCAGATTATTCAGCCTTCTTGGAGAGCCTGAATGGAGTCCTGTATGGGGCTCCAGTATTGGTGAATTGGCTGTGCGGGTGAATTGGGAACGTCTGGAGGAGGACCCTGTCCGCGAGATCTTCAACTCACACCTTCGGCAGAGCTTTTATGGCACTCCTGTGGAGGTTGGGGACATTGAACTTGAGTGGGCAGTGTTCAAAGTCTCCATTGCTGAAGCTGCGGCAGAGAGCTGTGGCCTCAAAGTCTTAGGTGTCTCATGGGGTGTTAACCCTTGAACATCATGGTGGACATCGGTGGTCAGGGAAGCCGTCCGACTGAAGAAGGAGGCCTTCTGGGATATGTTATCCTGGAGGACTCCAGTTGCAAGGTACCGACAGGCCCGAAGGGCTGCAGCCTGGGCCGTGAAAGAGGTAAAGCGGGTGTGGGAGAAGTTCGGAGAAGACATAGAGAAGGACTTCTCCATGTGCAAGGTGTTTCTGGAAAACCATCCGCCACCTCAGGAAGGGGAAACGGGGAACCATCCAAGCTGTGTACAATAAGGATGGGATGCTGTTGACCTCAACTGAGGCGGTAATATCGCGGTTGAAGGAACACTTTAAAGAACTCCTGAGTAACACTTTTAGGAACCTCTATGGTAGAGGCAGAGTTGGAGGCTGATGGGGGATTATTGTCAATTTCACTGGCGGAAGTCACTGCGGTAGTCAAACAACTACAGAGTGGCCCCGGGGATTGATGAGATCCGTCTGGAAATGCTGAATGCTCTGGGTGTGGAGGGGATGTCGTGGATGACACGCCTCTTGAACATTGCGTGGAAGTCTGGGACAGTGCCGAAGGAGTGGCAGACCGGGGTGGTGGTTCCCCTATTTAAATAGGGGGACCTGAGAGTGTGTGCCAATTACAGGGGTATCACACTTCTCAGCCTCCATGGTAAAGTCTAGTCTAAGGTGCTGGAAAGGAGAGTTCGGCCAACCAAATACTTATTTTACCGAGGGATTTACCAACAAATTCAGTATAAATTTTATACATAACATTATAACACCACATTGCATCCGCTCAGGTCATTCATCTTCTGTACTGGACCCCAGTCAGAGGTGGGGTAAACGAAACAAAACCAATATATTTTATATGTGTGTGTGTGTGTGTGTCCATGCACGTATGGGGCCTCAGGTGTGTCGCGCTCCATGAAGGACAAGGTGACCAAGCCCACCGCTATGGCCCAGGGCCGTGTCGCCCACATGATCGAGTGGCAAAGCTGGGGCACACCATCCGCAGGGCCGGAGGGGGGTGTCCGACGTACCAATATGCAGAGGGAGAAGGAGATGAGGCTGGAGAATGATGCGTACAGTGACCTTAGCGACGGCGAGAAGGAGGCCCGCTTTGCCGCAGGTGAGGGGAGGGGAGGGGAGGGGAGAGGACGCGGGGGGCATGGCAGAGTACACCCATAACTAAATTAATGATCAACTATAAAAACTAACCATTTCCTGAACTTAATACTTTGTTTTGTACAGCAGCCTCTATCAAGAGAGTTTACAAATGCTTTGACAGTCAAAACATAATACCCAGTCCGTTAAATTTACTAGAGCATTGCCTTAAGAATAAAGGCTAAAGGATGAGAGGCGGAATAGAGAGAATAAAATAAATGATAATAAAATAAATAATATTATTAACAATTGACCTGAAAATGTTAAATAAACTAATAATAATGATAATAAAAAAAATTATAAAATAAATACACTGCTTAACCCTTGCAATGTCCTCCGGGTCAAAATGACCCAAATCCTAGCTTTTTGTGGCAAATAGAAGGCGCTAAATACTAATTCTACAGTTTACACAGACATATGACGTGCACTGCTGACACAACAAGGTGTGACTTTGAAACCTGAGGATAGGGTCAAAAGGCACGACAATACACCATAAATATATAAAGAAATAACTAATACAAAAATAAATACACACAGCAATGCCAATTGAAAAACACACATATCATACACAATCAGATGGCGCCACCCTGTGGCCAAATACGAGATTTTTGAGTACATCACGAGGGTTAAATGAACACTTAACGTAAATAATAATAAAGTAAATAATAACAATAAGCAGTTATTAAAAATATGGTACGACTATAGTGAACTAGCTGTAATTGGATTATAATCACATTTGGGACATAACCAATCATAATTCCTGGAGAAAACCTAGCAACTTTACTGTCAGTCCATCAGTTACTTCAATCATGTCATTCTAACAATGCTAGTGTATAATTTTTCCCACTACTGCTATCATTGCTAGTGCTCCTCTTCCTATAGGTATCATGCAGCAGTTTGCCATCTCAGAGGCAACGCTCTTTGGCTGGACCTCAATGGACGGCGAGAGTATGGAAGCGTGTTCCAACCAGGGCAGTGTGGCTCACCTCAGTGACGTCAACCAGGAGAGCATCACCAGCAGAGGTACTGACCACTGAGGAATGATGTCAGCGAGTGGTGCCGTCATGTTCATCATTAACCCTCGTGATGTCCTCTGGGTCAAAATGACACAAATCACTAGCTCTTTGTGGCAGAAAAAAGGCGATAAACCTAATTCTACAGCTTACACAGACATATGATGTGCACTGCTGACACAACAAGGTGTGAGTTTGAAACCCGAGGACCAACATAAATACATAAAGAAATAATGAATAAATAAATAAATACACACAGCAATGCCAAATGAAAAACACACAAACCATACACAATCAGATGGTGCCACCATGTGGCCAAATATGAGATTTATGAGTACATCATGAGGGTTAATAAGCCTACCACTCACAATCACATTGGGCTATACAAGCCCACATTTCACAAGGAAACAAACAATACCCCTGAACCTGCACCTCAATTTTAAAAGTTGGGGAGACCGGGGATGGTTGTAACACAGGTAGACTTCCACCAATTAGGGATTAGGATTTAATAGATAATTACTTGCTCCCTGATACTGCATGGTGGTTGTCAAGGCTACAAACACAAAAATCTGATTCTGAGGTAATAAAAGTAAAGTTTTTGACAAAGAATATTTTTGTTTAGTATCTATACCATTGCAGATAAAATTGTATGTCTTATATTAGATGAAAATGCAGTTTGTTTTGCAACATGTGATAAATTGTTAAATTGTTTGTTCTCATGTCAATATCAAACCACAGTCCTAATACGTCTAGCTAACCAATGGCTGACAGGGTTGGGGTTGGTTGCAACACTTCTTTAAAAAGTGTTACAACCATCCCCTATCGTACAACTAAGAACGGATTGATTTTAATATTTTTTACAGAATGCCTTGGCAGTGTAAAAGAAAGACTAAATTGTGTCTGCCAGTCTTTTAAAGTCTATTTGACTCATGCAGCAGATCTGTAAATACTGACTCCAGGTGAGGTAAGAACGGGTTAGTTGGAGACCAGAGTTCAATTGAATGAAGTTATAGTTGCTGAAGCAAAAAGTATTACAACCATACCTGGTCTCCCCTATTAGTTTAGCCCGGTCTGACTGTCTTACGGTGCTGCATCGCCGTGACAGACAGCGTTCAGCTGTAGCCGGCTAGCCTGATGGTGGATCTTACAGTATAGAAACTGAAACCTCAAAGTTATTTTACCACCGGCCGTTTCGGCCTTGAATGGACCGGCAGTTTGGGATACGGTCAGTCCGTCGCATTTCAGAGCCAGTGAGCAACGTACTTAAAAAAAAAAGTGCGTTAACGCGCGATAAAATAATTGTAGCCGTTAATTCATTAATGTGTTAACTGTTAAATGTATACTGTATAAAGTATAGTGATAGTATAGTGACAGTTATGATGGTGGTGTCAGCCATGCAAGGCTCCATCCAACACATCGGAAAGAGTTGGAACGGGTTAGTATTGCTCAGGGACACCTCAACACTTGGCGGATCAGCAACATTTGTACCTAATTTTAGAGCTATGGGCAAAAACGTTAAAGTCTTTGTTGTAGTGCCACCTTTAGCCATTTGTTTTAAAGTTTAGTACAGTCCCTCTTTGTGATGTCCTTAACCTATAAACCAATTTTGCTGTCACTGAGATGTTTACAGTGAAAATGACAAGCTTCTGAATTTTGATTTGACAGCCATTTTGATTAACCAGCCAATTGTCACTGTAGACACCATAGGCAAATAGGGCATAGTACTACATTTCATTTTTGTAGCATAAGCGGTTCTTGAGATATTGATATGTGGCTGTTATAGCCTTGTTACATTTGGACAATGATTTCAGAAGATATACACCAGAGACTAATTATAGGCCATACACCCAATGGTGATTGACGTCTAACTGAAAGGGATTTTATGATCAACATTTTTAAAAGATTGTTCTTCATCATGGTCGGTAGAATACGTTTACCAAACTTCGTGAGATTTGGATAAGCGGTCTCAGACTATTCATTTTGAGTTAGCATTCAGTTTTTGAGAAATTGTGTAAAAGTGAGACGTTTTTAGAGAAGAAGAGCAGCAAAGAAAAGATGCGGAAGACTTGCGTGACAGAGATGAAGAAAGAATTGTGATTTTAGAAGAAGCCGTTTTTGAGATATAAGCAAACAGGTAAATGTGTTTATTATAGCGCCATCTATGGGTGTAGTACCTCAGTTTTGGGGGTCTAAGTAATGGGGACCATGTTGTGAAGTTTCATGTTTCTGAGACTTACGGTTTTGGCTGGGCGATCGCTTTTAGCGGAGAAGAAAATGAAGAAGAAGAATAAATATAGCCACAAGCGGCAATGAAATTGATATGCAAATGGAGTGATGTGAATATTTTAGAGCTGCAAAGTGATGTCACAGGAATACGTCCTGCATGCTTTCCCAATGAGGATTCAATCTCAAGACTTTCAAAGTCTTGGCTCATTTTATAAACCTCTACGCCACTGTTTGGCACTTGTTTTTCTACTAAAATAAAAAACATTTTGACCCAAAATAAAGTTTACAACTTTTTGTCAGTTGATATCTTCATTAGTTAAAAATCATAGAGAAAATTGTCATTAGAGCCAAAAACTTCAAGAAAGATATAATTTGAACACATTTCACAGTCACTCCGGGATTCTGGGCTGGGCGATTGCTTTAAAAAAATAATAATAATCAGAACAGTCACAATAGGGCTCCAGCAGCATAGCTGCTTGGACCCCTACTAATAATAATAATAAAGGTAACAAACACAATAGGGTGCCTCCTTAATAATCAGAACAATCACAATAAAGTTCCAGCAGCGATGCTGCTTGGACCGCTAATAAAGAAAGAAAGAAATACACACAGCACTGACACTAAAGAGATCTACACAATCAGATGGTGCCGTCTGTTGGCATAAAACGGTAGTGTGTTTGAAACCCAAGGACAACAGGTGGGTAAAAAAAAAAAAAGGTGTTAGTGTGGGTAACGTCTGGGTTTGAAATGAACAGGTGTCATTGCTAGCGCCAGGGGAGTTGGTAGAATAACCTAGTTTTCCTCTGGATTCTCTGAAAGCAGTGGAACTGATATTGTCAGTATGTTGATTTCCACTGTCCCAATTTGCTCTTGATGAATACACAGTACCCTTTCAATGACCCAGTGTGTGTCAGTGATCTCTCTTCAGGTTATGTTGGTTTAAATCCTGGCTCCTTGACGCTTCAGTGAGATAACCTAAAGTTGAATTTGACCTCCTTCCCCAACTGGTACAGACCAGGTCCTGCATCATTCCTCGGCAGACGTGTGGCCTCACACCTATGTCTCCCAAGGCCTCTACTGCCTGTCTTCCTCCGACGCCTGGGAGCCCATCACCAGCCCGCCGTCGGGTGTGGCCTCGCCTGCCGCCGGCTCTTACATCATGGGTGGTGAGGTTTTCTGTTCCGTCTTCACGCTGCATACAGTAGCCTATAAATAATAATTTAATAAGGCCTGTAATGTGGCCAGCGGGTGGAGCTGTGCAGTTAATTACGTAAACCTCTCTCTTCGGTTTGTGGTTTGTCCCTTCGCGGATCACTGTGGGTACTGTAACCACTGCTGACTTTGAGTATCGAGTATAGACCTTGATTTGCTGTTCAATCAATTAATCTTTTATGTTTCTTAACTGACTGTGGGCATGTTTTTTAGCTCACTATAGAGATTAAATACAATCTCCAGGTCTCTAAAAGTGGAAAATGACAAGTAAAATAAATTATTAAAGATAATAGCAAAAGACAAAAATCATGAATTCCGAATAATCCCTTAAATGACAAAGCTATGAGAAAATAATATTGCAGCTGGGTCATTCCAGGTGGAAAGATGATCTTGAACCCCTTTCCCTCCCGTTGGCTCTAGCTTTATGCTGATATTGTTTAGGAGGTGGCAGTGGTCCCGGAGGGACGCCTGGTGAAGGCTTTGAGGGAACAGTGGGAAGCTATCTCCAGCAGCACCAGGCTCAATTCACCTTGCAACAGCAGCAGAACCAGTTCCAACACCTGCAGCAGTTCCAGCACTTCCAACAGCAGCAGCTACTGCAGTACCAACAGCAGCAGGTGAGATGTCTGCTGGTTTACTGTAGATTGATCAGATTTAGCTTCTATTCAAAGCAACTTATAGTTAGAGTACATTACTAAGGAGCAGGTAGAGGTAATAGTCCTCTTGTTCAAGGATGCCCCGCCGGTAGGCTAACACTGGGGCTCAAACCCATGCCCTGCTGGCTAGACATTGTTGGTTGTTAATTCTAAACATTACTAACCAAATAACTTTACTCAAGTTTCTTTTGGTTAGTAATGTTTAAAATAAACACACACAGGACAGATTTTGAACACCCAGATCACTAGACTATTCTGTAGCAAGATGATTCAGCAGTCTAGCTGATATATATGGAATATATGGAATATATAAAAATTACTGTTGCCATGTCCTGTCTAGAAGGTCTCCACGTTTGGTAATTAAATTTCCAGTTTCCCATTATTCTCTCCTACGCTTGGCTGTCAGGCGATGGAACAAAGGCTACACAGCACCTCCCTTTCCCTCCAAGAAACCCCCAACAGCACCATCCACAGCCTTGGTCCTCCAACTCACCCCCGTCTAGCTGATTTGTGGGGAGCAGCGCAGATGGAGGCCAATCAGGTACAGAGCCACTGAATGACTTGCTGGCTTACTATAAGTGACTGATAAGCTGACTAGTTAACTGGCTGACTAATTGTTTGACTGATGAATAATGACATTTCCATCTTCTTTCATATGGAGTGAATATACTGGCATGATTCGAAACTGAAAATATAAGCTTTTAAAGGTCGAAACTCTGTGTTTTTTTGTCAAACCGCCACAAAAATTATTTTGTATTTGAGTATTCCTTCTACATAACTACAGCCCTCGTTTTGCAGTGTTTTGCCAACACATTTTCAGTTGGAAACTTGGCACTGTTCTCCCGGCACAATTATTAGTTAGCCAAATTTGAAACTTTGTAAATCGTGATCTGAAAACAGGATGCATATGTTCGCAAAAAAGTTGTCAAATGTTGAAACAGTTCAAAAGTGCGAATCTTTACATTTGTGTTGGCAAAAAGTTTGAAATGTTTATACTTGAAAAGCTTTCAGAGCTGTGTTTTCAACACCCACTTTTCAGAGATTTGCGTCCACAGTTTCGAGTCATGTGATACTTGGCAGCATTTTCTTGCAGATGGTTTTGTAACTCTGAAAATGTAGGTTTGTAACACCACAAGTCATTGATTGGCCAATTTTTTATTTTTTACTTTTTTGTAAGCCAGGCTCTTGAGGGAGGGTCATTTTGCCTATTGGTCACTCTCTGGATGTACAGTCCAATCACATGTCATATTTACCAGGTCACGTGGGACATATGTTGTGTATTCAAATTCGACCTTTCAAAACGTATATTTTCAGTTTAGAATCATAGCAGTATATTCACTTCATACTTTCACTCATCAAAATGGTAGACAGACACAAAGCATGTTTTAGTTTGGAAGCTGCTTGACTTGAATTCAGTGCAGAAGAAACCAATGTGCAGTCAGTCACCATTTGCAGGTGGAGGTTATTGGACAGCTGAGTGGACCAATGGCTGATATGATTGGGGTCATGGTCGAGGCTGTAGGGGAGGAGGCAGAGCTGGAATCGGAAGGCATCTCTGAGCAGCAGGAGGAAGAAGAGGTGACTAACTAATTAAGTGGATTTCATTGCTGAAGCATATGTTTAATACTGTACATTAACAAGATGTGTTTCCACTACACCGAACAAGGATGGAATGCTCCAAAATAACATCCTATTTTAAGAGGAAAAACATCTACTGGGACATCTTCAGCGTATCTGACAAATATCAACTTCCTGTTTCTCCAGGTGGAGGATGTAACGCTAACGTTAGAGCAGGAGCAAAGCTCCGTGACTATTTCTCCTCTGAGGGAGGAAGCCCTCCCAGTGAGAGGCTCCATCTCGGGGCAGGCGCCTATTACCACCTCTGACAATGTTGGCATAGAGGTGACGCCATTCAACGCCATGCCCTGCATTGTCCAATCACTGGAGAAGGATGAGGTGGACGATGGCTCTGTTGTTGTCGTGGTTAATAATTGAGGGTTGTCAGATGGGACATGTGCTCAGATAGAAACACAGTTATCAGTGGAATTAAATACTCTAATAATCACCCAATCCCGATAAAGCCTGATTCCTCTGAACTATGTACCCAATTTGATGTGCAAACCTTTTCAAATAAACTTGGGACATTGTGTAAACCAACCAATGGATTAATCAAATGCTAACATCGCTGCATTTCAGAGAATAATGCAGTTGTGAATTATTCTGGACAAATACAATTTATTGACAATATGATTGACTCTGTGTTTTAAGATGGGCAAAAGTGTGAACCAGTTTACGCAAACGAACAAGATTATGATGACAGTAGCGTACATGGAAAACACTGAAGAATTTGAAGATTTAAATATTGATTAACAATGTCCTGAGAAACACATTCTGCTTCAATTGGGTTAAAATATTCACCAATTATTTGTAAAAGACTGCAATATCCTGTGGTAAATCCCACAATCTGGCTCTCAGAGAAAACTCTAACAAACTCCAACCATTGTTTGTGTTTGCAATCAGAACCCATATGGAGAAACCAAAACAGGGCATGCTTTTTAACCCTTGTGATGTCCTCTGGGTCAGAATGACCCAAATCACTAGCTCTTTGTGGCAGATAGAAGGCGCTAAACC
>JAODUG010037668.1:0-17679 GCA_027564795.1 Aphredoderus sayanus
AAAAACACACAAATCATACACAATCAGATGGCGCCGCCATGTGGCTAAATACTATATTTCTGAGTACATTACGAGGGGTGTATATCTTAACCATTCTAATTGTATTTTAAAGATCCCAAGCACTAAGGTTGTTGGTTTGTAATAACTAATTAGATTGATCTGCATAATTTCACAGAAATTCTTCTTTTAAGATCTTGTTGGGATTACTGAGAATATTTTCTGCTTAAATGTATATTATATATACAGTACATATGTGTGTGTGTGTTTGTGTTTGTAATGTATTTACCCACTTAAATAAAGTTGATTATATTCTATTCTATTTCTGTGTATTGAGTTAGCAGATTCCTGAGGGTAAACCACAGCCTATGACCGAGGTGGATATTTTCATCTCAACCCAGAGGATTAAGGTGCTCAGTGCTGACTCTCAGGTATTATACAATAAGTCAAATATATCATAATGCATATTCATCCTCAGCAGGCAGTTCTCCTAGCATCGCGTGACCATCCTGATCTCGCGAGCTTCAATTTATTTTCGCTGCGAGAATCAGTCTGGAAAGCTTCCCAGATGGACTTGTGAAACAATCCATCTGGCATGTCAGGTTACAGTTCTCCTGCCCAAAATCACTATTCGGACAATTTAAATTTAGATTTAGATTTAAAATTGAAATATGTATCAGTCAGAACACATTGTAGTGAGATACTTCAGTCATCTGTCAATTCCCAGAGGCCTCATCCCAGCTGGACGTGCCTGGAGAGCTTTGCTTTCCAGTTTAGCTCTCGTTTCATCAATACCGCTCCCACTGCTCCGATTCTCCAGCCAATCTCTCGCTCCAATGAACGCTCACTCGCGAACAAGACACCGAGGTACTTGAACTCCTTCACTTGGGGTAAGGACTCATTCCCTACCTTGGGTAGGCACTCCATCGGTTTTTTGCTGAGAACCATGGTCTCAGATTTAGAGGTGCTAATCCTCATCCCAGCCGCTTCACACTCAGATGTGAACCTATCCAGTGAGTGCTGAAGGTCACGGACAGATGATGCCATCAGGACAACATCACCGGCAAAGAGCAGCGATGAGATCCATAGGCAACCCAACTACAACCCCTCCCGACTACAACTATGCCTCGATATCTTGATTACTTACCATTACCACTCAAACATTATTTCATTAAATGGTTAATCGTCACTTGATGACATCAATTACATTGTAAGACAGTGCTTATATTCAAATGTTTTTAAATTATTCCAGGCTATATTAGATTTTTTAAATACTTTAAAAAAAAAATGACATCCCCTTCCTTCAAAGTTCCTACTCCAAATCACATGCATGTGCATTGCCTGACACTACTGCTGGAAGACAGTCCATGAGCGCTGGAGGGAAGTTAACCAATTATGTCTGACTAGTCTATATTTTCCTAGGGTAAGATCTTTTTTAACAGGTTAGACGTATTTCAGATATCGCAGCCTAAATTTAACCTTTACTGGAGAAATAACAAAGGTTCACCATGCAACTCTAACATTAATACAGTATAACATTAACAATTTAACTTCTTATATCAAATGTTATAGCAGGATATTCTTTTTCCACACTCCTACTGCAACAGTGGAGAAGCAGTATTTTGGCTCACACTACGCAAATTGAACAAGATTTTGAGCCGATTTGGTTGAGGCTGACATAATTCAGCATTGGGCCCGAGCGTGGCTCATCAGGAATGATGACAGGCTCTTACTCCTTGTAGTGTGACGCAAGAAGAGCGATACGAAGAGAAAAGCTACCATTTATTTCAAACGTGATGCAGCTACATCGGTTTCCTACTGAGACCCATGGCTTCAGATTTAGAGGTGCTAATCCTCATCCAAGCCTCTTTACACTGATTCTCTAGCCAATCTCCCGCTCCAATGAACGCTCACTCGCGAACAAGATCCCAAGGTACTTGAACTCATTCTCTTGGGGTAAGGACTCATTCCCTACCTGGAGTAGGCACTCCATCGGTTTCCTGCTGAGAACAATGGCCTCAGATTTAGAGCAGCGATGAGATCCACTGGTCACCGAACCGCAATCCCTCCCCACCACGACTACGCCTCGATATCCTGTCCATGGATACCACAAAAAGGATAGGTGACATTGGAGACCAACACCCACCTGGAACGAGTCTTATCTAATACCGAGAATCTGGACACAGCTCTCGCTTTGGGCGTATGGTGTGAAGGGAACCCCTCACATCATTCTCCCTCAGCACCTCCGACAGTGTCTTCCTGGGGACCCAGTCATATGCTTTCTCCAGATCTGCAAAACACATGTAGATAGGATGCATACTCCCAAGCCCCCTCCAGGATCCTTGCGAGAGTAAAGAGCTGGTCCTATAATTGGCACACACTTTCTGGTCCCCCTTTTTATATAAGGGAACCACCACCCTGGTCTGCCACTCCTTAGGCACTGTCCCAGACTTCCACACAATGTCAAAGAGGCATGTCATCCATGACATCCCCTCCACACCCAGAGCTTTCAGCATTTCCGGACATATCTCCTCAATCCCCGGGGCTTTGCCACTATGTAGTTGTTTGACTACCTCACTGACTTCTGCCAGGGAAATTGACGACGATCCCCCATCAGCCTCCAACTCTGCCTCTACGTGTAAGTCGGGTTTAGGAGTTCATCAAAGTGTTCCATCCACCGTGATATTACCACCTCAGTTGAGGTCAACAGTGTCCCATCCTTACTCTACACAGCTTGGATGGTTCCCCGTTTCCCCTTCCTGAGGTGGCGGATGGTTTTCCAGAAACACCTTGGTGCCGACCAAAAGTCCTTCTCCATGTCTTCTCCAAACTTCTCCCACACCCACTGCTTTGTCTGTTTCACGGCCGAGGCTGCAGCCCTTCAGGCCCGTCGGTACCTTGCAACTGCCTTGGATTTCTTCAGGATAAGGCCTCCTTCAGTCGGACGGCTTCCCTGACCACCGGTGTACGCCATGATGTTCCAGGGTTACCGCCTCTTGAGGCACTTAAGACCTTGAGGCCACATCTTCAGCAATGGAGGCTTTGAACATTGCCCACTCAGTTTCAATGTCCTAATCTCCACTGGAGGTGTGAGTTGAAGATCTCGTGGACAGGGGCCTCCTCCAGACCTTCCCAATTCACTCCCACCACCTGCTTGGGGCTTACCAGGTCTGTCCAGAGTCTTCCCCCACTCCTCGACCCAACTCACCACCAGATGGTGATGAGTTGACAGCTCTACCCCCCTCTTCATCTGTGTCCACGAGTGTCCAGAACAGATGATACAATTACCAAATCGATCATCAACCTTCGGCCTAGGGTGCCCTGGTACCACATACACTTATGAGCATCCTAATGTTTGAACATGGTATTTGTTATAGACGATCCATGATTAACACAGAAGTCTAATAACAAACACCCACTCGGGTTTAGATCAGGAAGGCCGTTCCTCCCAATCACTCCTCTCCAGGTATATTCATCATTTCCCACGTGCTTGTTGAATTCTCCCAGCAGAACTATGGAGTTCCTTACTGGAGCCCCATACAGGACTCCATTCAGGGTCTCCAAGAAGGCCAAATACTCTGAACTGCTGTTCGGTGCATATGCACAAACGACAGTCGGTCCCCCCCCAAACCCGGTGGCGTAAAGAGGCGATCCTCTCGTCCATTGGGGTAAACTCCAACGTAATAGCGCTCAGCTGGGGGTTGAGCACAGTTAACAATCAACATGTTAATAGCATTTAGGTTGGAATAATAGTGAACATTTTTGTGCGGTTAACCTCTTCAACCTGAGGTAAAAAAAAATCAGCAATGTGTCATTTTGATAAATTCTCTGCTAGCATAGACTTTCTTTTTTTATTGATATTTTTTCTTAATTTATAAATATCCTTTGCAGGAACTTGGGTACCCACCATCTGCGGCAGGAGTAGAGTGTGGAAATGTAACTGCAGCCTCCTGGCCATGGTTTTACACCATGCCTTTGGTCAGAAGGCATCTGTTTCCACCAGTATTGATGGCCTCACTTGGTTGATTCTACATATATTACATAGTAGTTATCACTGGATTATTACAACAACTTCGAGACTAAGAATACCTGTGTCACCTACAGTACATTATATATAATCATGCTCTTGCAGCACGTTATGCCTCTGCTCAGGTTCTGAAATGAATGCAGCAAGTTATTCCCTCCTTGCAGATCTCGCCCCTTCTGCCACATACATACATATGTTGTGTTCCAAAACAGCTCCATCCACACGCAGATAATGCGGAGCATTGTACAGGCAATGACCACCTTGGGAACAATTGGCTGATCCAGTGTCAAAATCTGTAGGAAGATAGCTCTCCACCTGGCCTTCATCCTGCCTAAAGAAGTCTCAAAGATGTAGCTTGCCAAATGGTGCCCGTTGCTGGGATAGGCCTCTGGACTGGCTCCTAGTATGGTGTAATAATGGTAATTGGGTTGTCAATGCAAGGATATCCGCCATCACCAAACAAAGTGTCCAGCAGGTGTATACACTGTAGATGTAAAAAGTGGACTGCAGCACCAAATTCTGGCATCATGTGCTTACTCAGAGTAACCACAAAATACATAAATAAATCTGCCAGTGTGGTCACACACTGGCACAGTACATCTAGCACTTTCACATTAATTATTTCATTGTTAATGTCAACAGCAGGGGCGGACAGGCACAACAATTCAGGCCAGGAATTCGGCAAGTAATTTTGTTGGCAAAATTGCATGCTCCATAATATAACGCGAACTCCTCCTGCAGAATTAATCGACTGCATATTTTGCGTGCAAAATGTAAACTTGCATGGTTATTTAAAGTTGTACAAACTGAGTTTTGAAAGGCGTTTCCGTGTAGCGCTGCCTACTGGCAACTAGAAATAAGTCAATTTTTACACTATACCATACTGCTCATAAGCAGGTTGACCTCATACACTTCAAACATTTTTCAAACGTGTAGCGCCATTGAGCATCATGAGGTTGGTTGGCTTCTTTGGTCCTATCTTAATTGTAGTGACTCCTAGCTAAAACTACTGGCAGCACTGACGCAGTAGAAAATAACAGGAAAGCCAAACTAAGAAGCAGTATAAGGAGGATCACTTCTGTATGCATGCAGCAATTCATTTTATAATAAAAACCCGAAATACAATTGTTCACTTTAATACTTTGCCTCACAAGAGTTGTTGGCTAGCTCCAGTTAGTAGTGATTATAAAAAGCGATGCTCAATGATCACCATACTAATTTGGAGGCTGGTTGGATTGGAGGTACAAGCCTGCTGCAGATGTCTGAGTTTCCAAGAAGTCCTTTTTTTCAGGCACAATCAACACATGCTCAGTCACCTTTGAACATATAGGCTTATTGCTGTCTCTGAGTGTGGGTGTGTTTTAAGGGTAGGGACTCAATATATACTCTAGCTGTTTAATTAAACATTTTACAATGCTAAACATTCCACCATTAATAAAAATCTGGTAAATCATTTTCTGACATTGCACTGTGCATGATTCAAATTGTTAGTCTATCAGTGAAGCTACACAAAGACAAAATAAAACTGCATTTTCGTGCAAATGAACCACACCACTTTTTTACTTTGTTTCAAAATACGATGATACTGTATGCACACATACATATTTATATATACATGCACACACCTTATACAATGTAATATATACTGTACGTATAATGTAGCCTACTTAATACATATGTAGCTTCCCATGAAAAGTGGTATGTAATATACAGTTGTGCAGGAGACGCAAACATTGTGAATAACAGCTACTGGTTGAAGGCATGGAGAGATGTCTGTCAAACCCCTGAACAAGAGAACATACAGCTATAGTGTCTCGAGCCACATTCTGCTGCCTTGAACATCTGCAATATATAGTCTTTGACAAGGTGCTAAAAATAAATAAAATAACAGAAGGCATTCATACCAACTTGAGGGTCTTCATTCCCTACACACCGCTACCCAAATGGAGAAGTTCCTGGGGGAGAGCTTTGAGGCTTGCCCACGTGTAGCTGCACTGGATTATAACTGCAATGTCAAAGAGACAGCAAAATCAAGAGTATCAGAAACAATCAAGATGTCTGGTTCAAAAGATATTACGTTAGTGACTTAATGAAAGAAGACGGTTTCATACATACAAGTTTCAAATATGTATACAGTGTCGCATTTTACATGCTAAGTAGCTAGTGCTAGGCTATTTGCTACCGGTACAATAACTGCTGTTGGTTGGGCCACTTCAGGGTCTCGGCACGGATGTAGAGAGCATTGACACGTCCAAGATGTCCCTCTCATAGTAGATCTAATAAGTGTGCGGACCAGGGTTAAGCAGGAGGAGAGATCCAAGCTAGCATCCGTGAGAGCATTCGGCATTTCAGTGCAGTTACTGGTACTACGGTACAGTACCACATGCACCAGGTGTTCGCCGGCCTCACCACATGTTGCGGAACGATGACTGCTCCTTTGAACAAACTAAGGTTACTAATCCTTCTCACTGGCTCGAATAGCTACACCATTGGGTTTGTGGTAATCTCCTCAACATGTCTGTCGGCTTTGATTTCTGTTTTTTAAAGCAACAAAAGAATTTTACGCACTGTGACAGTTGTCTTCCTAGTTTGACTTTCTAACCAACCAACCTCGTGACTAGTCAGTGATGCTACGGCAATATGGCGGCGGCCCTGTTCAAAATAACTTCGTAAAACCTATTTTAATATAACGCATAGTTTTTATATATACTTATCTCAAAATAAATACCATAACCCTCCTGTTATCCTTAAATATATGGAATTGGACCCCCAGAGGGTGCCATCTGATTGTGCATGATTTTGTTTTTTAATTGTCATTGCTGTGTCCATTTATTTATTATTTCCATGTATTTTTTGTGCCTTTCAAACTCGCACCTTGCTGTGCCAGCAGTGCACATCATAAGTCTGTGTAAGCTGTAGAATTAGGTTTAGCACCTTCTACATGCCACAAAGAAGTAGTGATTTGGGTAATTTTGACCCGAAGGACATCATGAGGGTTAAGGTATCAAATTAATCAAGATTTGGCTGTTTCATGTCAACTTTAATGGCTTGTCCCGGTTGTGGCAGTTAACGCGCATAGTTCACCACAACACAATAAATTATAGCAACTACTCTGAAAATGCTCAAATCTGCTACTTTAGCCAAACTACTTGTTATGGGTCAGTATTCCAATTGTATTGTCATTATTGAGCGCAACCAAATGTTCCAAAGGAAATAGGGGATGGGAAATACCCATCAATTGTCTGTGATTAGTTTACTAGGAGTTGTTACACGGCTAGCCGTACCTATACCCAATGGTGTCATCCTTGTGTCACATAGTTGTCGAAATAATGTAACCATGTCTAGTTCAGTCTGTAAATCTCACTCAAAAAAGGCTAAGCCTTGAAAGTTTGCATATTTCCTATCTCGGATCGCTTCTAATAAATTAGACTGCAGTAAAGCCTGTATCATTTTGCCAGCATTTTAGCCATCAACTAACATTGAAATGCTTGGCAAACGGGTTGAAAATTCAAGTAAGCCATTTCAGGGAAACTATTAAAACATTCTCCTATCAATAAACTTTAGTTTCCTGCAAAATCCGCCAGGTGGCGTGTAACCAGTCCAAGCAGATCCATAGATCCATATCCCCAGACACTAGTCTAGGTGTTTTGCTGCTATTCTGAAATATTAGTTTCATATCTAATGAAAAAGCTAATGTAAAAAGGATTTTGAATCAAGTTTATGATGACAGTAAAGCTTTAGGCTTTAAACGTGAAGAGTATGGGTTTCTTTTAGAGTTCAAACCCAGATGTTGCAAATATATCTTACCCATAAACACTTAAAATGGTTGGTCAGTAATTTTTGCCACAATGGAGAGATTTTTTATCTTTGATTGTTAAAGGCTACTCGAATAAACATAAAAATGTACAAATATAATTTGTATTTGAGGTGACGAGAACACGGGTGCTCTGGCAAACCTCAGTGAAGTCAGCATGAGAATGTGAATACGTATAGCTATTTATTTTAGTTTATTCATTTATTCCCCCCAAAAATGTGTGCTCGACCCATTGTTTTCTTTTTTGTACAACCCCAATTCCAATGAAGTTGGGATGTTGTGTAAAACATAAATAAAAATAGAATACAATGATTTGCAAATTCTTGTCAACCTATATTCAATTGAATACACTACAAAGACAAGATATTTAATGTTCAAACTGATAAACTTTGTTTTTTGCAAATATTCACTCACTTTGAATTTTATGCCTTCAACATGTTCCCAAAAAAGCTGGGACGGGCAACAAACGACTGGGGAAAGTTGAGGAATGCTCAAAAAGCACCTGTTTGGAACATTCCACAGGTGAACAGGTTAATTGGAAATAGGTGCATTTCATGATTAGGTATATAAGGAGCATCCCCGAAAGGGTCAGTCATTCACAAGCGAGGATGGGGCAAGGTTCGACATTTTGTGAAAAACTGAGTGAACAAATAGCCCAGCAGTTTAAGAACGTTTCTCAACCTACAACTGCAAGGAATTTAGGGATTTAATCATCTACGGTCCATATTATCATCAAAACATTCAGAGAATCTGTAGAAATCACTGCACGTAAGCGTCAAGGCCGAAAACCAACATTGAATGCCCATGACCTTTGATCCTTCAGGCATTAAAAACTGACATCAATGTGTAAAGGATATTACCACATGGGCTCAGGAACACTTTAGCAAAGTGGAAAAGTGTGCTGTGCTCTGACGAGTCCACATATCAAATTGTTTTTGGAAACTGCGGACGTCGTGTCCTCTGGGCCAAAGAGGAAAAGGATCTTGCGGATTGTTATCAGTGCAAAGTTCAAAAGCCAGCATCTGTGATGGTATGGGGATGTGTTAGTGCCCATTGCATGGGTAACTTGCACATCTGTGAAGGCACCATTAATGCTGAAAGGTACATGCAGGTTTTGGAGCTTCAATTTAATTTTCCCGCCAGACTCAGTCTAGAAAGGCCTATGGATCATTGCGACTGGAGTAGCATCTGAACTTTCAAATCAGCGTCGTCGTTATAGCTACGGGCGTGGTTTAGGTGTGACGACAGAGAAAGTGACTTGTAGACTTGAAAATAACAATGGCGGATCCTAAAAGGCTAACGTAGATGATGATATATCGCTATATTGAAGGCTTTTTAAGATGAAAAATATGTTTTTGCTCTACTCCCAACTGGTTGAGGCAAAAGTTTTTTTTCCTACGACATCATATTGGTTTGAGTGGTTGAAGTTAGGTGAAAGACAAATGGTTTATCCAATCAATGGCAAGATGTTTATGAAAGATATCACCCTAAACAAACAGTTCCTATGGACGGCTCCCCAGACGGAGTTGTGAACAACAATCCATCTGGCATGTCAGGTTAGTCCAGACCTGTCTCACATTGAAAACATGTGCCACATTATGAAGCGCAAAATACGACAACGGAGAATGGGAAATAATTCCACCTACAAAGCTTCAACAATTAGTGTCCTCAGTTCCCAAACGCAATTTGCAAAAAAGACAAAGTTGAACAGTTTGAACATTAAATATCTTGTCTTTATATTGTATTCAATTGAATATAGCTTGAAAAGGATTTGCAAATCACTGTATTGTTTTTATTTTCGTTTTACACCACGTCCCAACTTAATTGCGGTTGTATTTCAAGGAGGCTGTGTTTAACTACAGATTAGTCTTTTTTGTGACAAAGGTTTCGTTTATGATTTTTGCAGTGCAATGTTTGTTGTGTATCTAATATAGTTTAGATAATGATCATTAATGTACTTCAGGATTTCATTAATTTGTCTCCCATTCATGTTTAAATAAACTGACTTTTTTTGTATGCATCTTGTTTTAATTGTATTTACTTAAATTTTATACATGTCTTACAATGCACTTTTAGGCATATTTCACGTGCACTATTTGAAATAAACCACATTTTTTGGATTTCCCTCTGGGCATCTTTAAAAATGTATACACACTGTATGTTTTACAGTCAATCTACCCCGATATATGCAACAAACGATCATAAACAATTTTACATGCAATAGTCATGCCTATGTAAATAAATAATCAACCAAAGAAATAGACAACATTTCAAATAAAATGTGAATGAATCAATTGTCTTTAACATGAACAAAATAAAATACCATACGACAACGAAAAACGAATTATGATAAAAAATAAAAATAAATGACCAATATCGGTTAATATGCTGAAAACGATCGCTCCCAGACCGAGATACTTGATATTAAATCATCCTGACGATGGACTGAAATAAAATAAAATATTTCTACCATTATATTTAGGGCTCGTCTACTTACTAAAGGATAAGTGTAAGATTTAAAAAACATTCTTCTGTCGAACACCATCATGCATGTTGTTGCAGTGTTGAATTTCCCTCTTTTTGCTGTCATATTTCGACGGACTGTTGCAACTTTTGCATTGAACATAACCCACCGGTTCATTGTCATTATGCACATAGTCAAAGTGTTTCCACACTTCAGACTTTACTCTTTTTATCTTGAGCAACCAAACTGTAATCGCCTGAGGCCAGCCACTTTCTCACCTCGTCAGCAATGTCCATTTTTTATTTCTTTCACTCTAAATAACAACAACAAATCAGCAATCAATTAATAAACACGCTGCATAAAAACTGTTCCCTTTGCCACCATGCTTTTTGTAATGAAACAACTGACGTCGATGACGTCAGTTCAGTCCTAGTTCAGAGTCATTGTAACATTGTCAACGTTCTTTATCTCACAGCAGAACAAATAGTCTAAGCTTAAATAGTCTAAGCTTAAATTAAATAATAAATGAATAGCCTTGATTTAAAATAAAATATAAAATTGGAATAAAGCAATTGTCTAACAGTAACAGAATTATATACCATACCACAACAAAACTAAATTAAATTATAAAAACCCAACCAAGTAACTCTGGTTATACAAAGCGGTTACTTTTTATCCCAGGACAAGAAGTGAGGAGTGTGTACAAAAGAGGAATTTATTTTTAATTCACATTAAATATATCTTTAGGAATATTGATTTTCCACCACACTTTTGCCTTATGTGATGACGTCACCACTGCACCAAGCGAACTGTTTAAAGTTACTTTATCCTGAAAGTTATTTGTTATATAGTTTACATGTAGCTACAGCCTACAGTAGCCTATGTGTATGCTGCCAACAGTTATTTACTCTATTTTATTAAACATTATATATAACTACTACAGAAGTCTGCTCTCTCTTTAACTTCCTTGCATGTGTAGCACCTACCACGGCACTTTAATTATATGAACTGGGAAGCAAGACAGAGACATGTAATGCGTTCAAGTATCTTTATTTTACTGTTGTCATGGACTAACGACACAAACACAGGTCAAGTGGGGCAATAAGGAATCCCCGTTAATAATAATGACGGTACACACGCCGGGGACGCCATCCCAGGTTTACAGACTTGACAATACCGGGGCAACATAACTCTGGGCACCCAGGAGGGCTTATGCCACCTGTAAGGGAGGTGTATCGTAGACTAGGCACCCCTCAGAAAACAAGCGGGAAATATAAATACAGAGGTTAGTAATGTATACAGCCAAACGACAAAACTTTAAGTATTTTTCCCTCATTACCAGTACTCGTAGGACCCTCCACACGAAGTCCACAATAGACTAACCACAGTTTGCTGTCCTGAAAGATAGTCATGCCCTGGGAAAATGCAGGTGTGTGTGCCAGGTGTGAGGGAGCCTCTAAAATAGGGAGTGACTAATTGGCTTATTGGTCTGCCCCACTTCATTCTCCAACCTACTTAAAAGACACGTTTTTGTTTCCGCCAAACACGCTAGCATTATCCCTCTTCTCTTGTATGTGTAGGCCTATTGCAATTTGTCTTAATTTAAGATGTGCTTAAGTGTCCTGACATGTCTCACACAAATGAGTAAAGAGAGTGGAAGGCCAATTTTCTATGCCATATCACAGAAAGCTTTCTCAAATGTGATTTAAAAAAAATATATAAAAAGAAAACAAATGTAGCAGGCTGCAAACTGACATTAAAAATGAAATGGTACTTTATTGTAGTTAATTAATGGGACAACCTGTTAACCTCCATGTTCATTCTCAGGAACATACATTATACTACTACTAACATCTAGGAGGAAGATGTCTCTGCTAGGTTTGTTTCCACAAAAAATCCATTTACTGTAAGATGCCATACCTGATGCAAAATATATAATAAACAAATTAAAATGTGTAATAAATAAATTAGAATGTGTTTTTATATTGAGCATTTTCATTTAGTTTGGGGTTTAAAAATGTTTAGAATTGGAATATTAGGCTCCATGTAAACCCATCCTAGTGTCCAACAGTTTATTACATGTATATCTTCTCCCTGCAGTGACATCATTGCTGTGGCATGTGAGGACAGGATGGTGTCAGTGTTCTCTTCTGCTGGCCGTCGTTTGCTCCCTGCCATTCAGTTGGCCACGCCTGTGTCTGCACTGCACTGCTCAGGTCACTATGTCATGGCTCTTACTGGCAGGGCCATGCTTTCTGTCTGGTCAGTACCCATGCTTTTATTCTAATAAATATTTTGGTTTGATTTAAAAAATGATGTAGCCATTTACATTTATTTACCAGTCCATGTGTATGTTTTACTTATGAAAACTGCATGTCAGCCCAGTTGTGTGGATGTACTAAGCAATTGTAAGTGAATAGTGTTTAAATTCAATTACCTCCTCATGGTCCATTAGCTGTTAATTCTTTGTGCATTCTGAAAATAAAGCTGGTGTTCCTACATTGTGAAATATGTTGTAAGCACTACAAATAACATGCTATATAATTGTCACTTGACAATCCCTCAGTAACACTAAGTCACCCTGCTTGACGTTAGGCCTACTGTACTGCCATTCAGGGGCGGTACCATTCGGTCCATTCCGAACCGAAACTGGCCGTTTCGGTCCATTCCAAACCGAAACGGCCAGTTTGTTTCAGTTTCTAATGTTTTTATAATCCACGATCGGGCCAACTGGCTGCAGCTTAACGCTGTCTCTGTGTCACGGCGATGCGGCGCCATAGGATACTTAGACTGAGCCAATCAAATGAGCTTACTTTTCTGTCAGAGTGTGACAGCTCCACCCCCACCCCCCCCCATCTCCACCTCTCACAAAATGGGTTTGCGAGACTCTGCGCTGTCTTCCACTGCTGTTGGTAGAAATCAGTGCCTAGTGTCAGTTACTTATTGTTTACAGTAACATTAGTGTGTGAGATACCTGATGGAAGTATTTCAGTTTGAGAGGAAATTAAGTTCCTGGCTGTCCGTATTTTTTCCTGGATTCTTTCTCCTAGTGTCGAAGCTGCAGAATGTTTCTGTGAAAAGCTAGGGTAATTGCATGCATGTGGTTCATGACACAAGAATTTGAAAGGCGGAAATGTTACTTGGTAGAGGAGCTTATACTGTGAATCTGTGTTCATCCACTTTTCTTGTAAACCGTGAGGAAAAATAGTAATAATGCTAGTAGTAATACATTCTCAAGGGTAGTTCTCAACAACCTGTGGGTGGAGAAAACTCAGATTCTAATGAGATCCCTTTTTAATTTATGAGGGGGAGCACAATCTGAATGGCTTTCTAAATCACATTTTCTGAAATAGTTCACTTATTACATCCTTCCTGTAATAACTGAACTATTTCTATTAGCTTCTGTGTAGAAGTTGTGTAATTCTTTTGATGACCAATGAGTAACATGGTTAACGCTATACTGCTTACAGGGATGTGCAGAAACAAACAGCTTTGGTGAAAAATGAGTCTCTGGTCAACATTCTTTCAGGTGAGACACCACACTGATGTTCCAAGAGGGATATCCCAATCTGAAGAATTTGTGTTTACTTACATTTTAGTAACGAAATATGTATGTTTGGTAAAACGGTAATTCACTTTTGTTGATTATTTTTTCTCTCTCTCATTAAATCTTGGTACCTGTCTTTCTGTAGGGACAGAGGCCACGGTGTCTCACTCTCTTTTGACCCAGCAAGGGGTGCCTGTTATCAGCCTGACCAATGGGAAGTCCTACTGCTTTAACTCCTCCTTGGAGACCTGGTAGGACACCATATTCTGCTGGAGATATCGTAGGCTTTTAAAGATCCCCAACACTCAAATCTTTTCTTGAATGGGAGGTAAATTGGAGGGGCTATATTGCATCATATGAGTCCAATGATGTGCCTCACTACTTTCTAGGACTAAAGGTTGGAGTTGGTTTTTAGATAATCGGAGCAAAGGGGCCGGGCTACGTAAATGGGTGGGGCTGTATTGTACCAATGGGAGATACAATGCTAAGTCCAATGATGTTCCTATCAACTATGCGACCAACATTTTGCGAGTTATACGCATTTTAAATTTAGCCAATCAATATAAAGGGTACGTGCCAAGTAAATGGAAGCAGTCTGTGATGTGATGAATGTGCTTCACTACCACTCTCTATGGCTGTCGAGTGTTAACCATTTAAGCTCTGTCAATCAGTGATGAGCACAGCTAAAAATTATTTTGAAGTACTACAAACTACTATGAAGTGCTGCCCAAGTACCTACACTCTAAAACTGCACAAGTAGTTGATAAAGTGGCATCTGAAAAGTCCTCCATCATTCTTAATAGGAAAATTAATTTAAAAATAAAAACCTAATACTATGAAGTTATTTGAATTACTAAGGGTATGTATGGACACTTATCTTGCACAATCTCTAGCCACAAAATTGTTTGAGTAGCCTTGACAAGCTAACTAGTAGAGCTATGTTTGAGAGTCAACTAAACAACTTGAGCGACAGCAGCATTTGTGACAGGATTCCCAAATGGGGGGCATATGTCGCAAGCCATTAGTTTACAGGAGAGCTGTTTTTATTAGGAAAAACATGTTCTGCAACATTGTCTTTCTTGCAGAAATGCCTTCTTAAAGATTTTGACTTTTATGTGACTTAATAACATAGTATGATAAGTGTAAATGCGAATGAATTGTTAAACTCAGACCCTTGTTTACTCTGCGTAAACTTTGCTGAGGTAATGAAGGGGCTAGATATGCAGACATACTGAGTTATACTTAGTCGAAGTGTGAACACATTGCTAGCCATATCATTGCCCTGAATTTGGTGCTAATCCATCTACCAGACAGTGTCCAGGATCATGACAGCATCTCCCATACACCACACTCAGAAGGAGAAATAAAATATCAGAAACAGAAGCACTAAAAGACACAAAGGGGTCTGCCCATTTAGCAGAGGGATACATAAATGTTGCAAGCTAAATACCTCACTATACAAAAAGGTTTAACCCTCCTGTTGTTCTCGAGTTTCAAATGCTTTGCCAGAAGATGGAGCCATCTGATTGTGTATGATTGTGTGGTTCTTTTAATTGTCAGTGCCGTCTGTATTTATTTCTGTATTTATTTCTTGTTTTTCCATGCCTTCCTTTTGTCCTCAGGTTTCAAACTCGCACCTTGTTGTGCCAGCAGTGCACATCATATGTCTGTGTAAACTGTATAATTAGATTTAGCACATTCTATTTGCCACAAAGAGGTAGCGATTTGGGTCAGTTTGACCTGGAGGACAACAAGGGGGTTAAATTTGATTTTTAAGGTCGCAACAGTACTGGGACCTCTAATGTCGCACGTAGGGAGTTCTATAGCCCGATGTGAGAATGCTCTAAATCCTGCTGATTTCTTTTCAACTGTAGGGACAGAAAACAAGCTTGCATTTTGTGTAAGGCTTGGTCTGGTGCATATGGTATCACTAGATCAGATATTTAGGAAGGTGCCAATCCATGTTTGTTATATGCTTGTTTTATCATGCAGTCTTTACATAAAAAATTTAAAAATTGGACCAGGACACGCTACTTTAAAGCTATGTTGCTTCTATTTCTGTGAAATTGCTGACAATCTCATGTTCCTTTATGTGTGCTCTGCCTTTCAAGGCTGTGATTCTCTTTGTACCGATTTTCTGCCATTGAGATGTGAATAATAAATAAGAGTAGCATAGGCAGACGCACACACAAATACATATAAATATATATGTGTATATACATATAGTGGTGTGAAAAAGTGTGCCCCCTTCCTGAGGTATTTTTTGCATGTTTGTCACACTTGAATGTTTCAGATCATCAAACATTTTAAATATTAGACAAAGGTAACACAAGTAAACACAAAATGCAGTTTTTAAATTAAGGTTTTTATTAAGGGAAAAAAAATCCAAAGCTACATGGCCCTGTGTGAAAAAGTGATTGACCCCCCCTGTTAAAACATAAATTCACTGTCGTTTATCGCATCTTCAGAAAGCTTAGTTCAATTTCTCTAACAACACCAAAGACTGATTACTGCCACACCTGTTCTCAATCAAGAAATCACTTAACCCTCTTGTTGTCCTTGGGTTACAAACTTACTACCATCTTGTGCCAACAGATGGCACCACCTGCTTATTACATAGACATCACATGTCTATGTAAGCCAGACGGACAATGGGTCAACCCCCCGTCCGCCTCTGTGAATGTATTGTATTTGTGTTGGATGCATGTCATGTCTTGTGAGGTGTTTTATGGTGGAGTGGGGACAAGGTGCTTGGTAACTAAGGTGCAGTTACAATTGGAGAGTAGTTGCGACCCGGGCATGCCACAACTTTTGTGGAGCCTCCAAACGTCACCCACCCAACCCCCAAGCCTTCTGTGTCTAATGTGTAATTAAAATTGAGGGGCGGCCTGTGGGGGAAGAAGGGCAAGGCCACACCCGCCAAACACCCCACAGCCTGCCCTATCACAGGTAAAATTGCATCAGTTTGATATCAGACATAGCATAAGAATGTTATTGTATGGTATTTATACCTTAATTAAATGGTAATAAAATATGTAATAGGTGTATACATACATACTTATGATGTAACATATAGGTCTAGATAGATAGAGGTCACATGTTTGTGACTTTAGGGAAAATGATTTTCACCTTTAAAACCTTTCAAAGTGAATTTAGGTGGGTGTAGATTTGCACATAGAAACCGAGAAATGCATTTTATGGTAAAAGGTATGAGTTTAGAATTAAACTGTTTACTGTGGGTGACCCAGGCTTACTACATCAGTCAGTACAGCATTACTACCGTACCCGTACTCTAGTTACCATTTTGTTTTGAACATAAAATCGGAAACGTTCTAGGGCCAGGTGACGTAATTTGCTGAACTAATTAATATTCATTGAAACGGTCTATAAGCATATCTATTTTGTTTTATTTCTTAGCTATTTAGTTACTGTAAAAAAAAACTAGTCCTATAGCTGTTGGTATATCTAAAAGTAAAAAAAAATATTTTAATGTAGGCTAATTAAATTTCAATAAACCAAAATGGTAGGGGTGTAACAATTCACGGATACACATCGGAAAACCGGTTTTAACATTAACGGTGCAACTACATAGATTTGAAACATCTGGATCGATTTAAATATACAATGAACCAGTAAATGGACTGATTGTAAAGGTATGAATCGGTTGACGCATTTGTCGCGTGTTACAAAGTTATTTTAATAGAGCTGGGCAAAACGTAAACATTTTAATCGTGATTAATCGCATTGTTACGTGCAAAATTCAATAATTAATTCAAAAGTAGTGTATTGCGCATTTTTATTGTAAAAGTGCAGTTGTATGAACAAAACTG
>JAODUG010037679.1:0-17679 GCA_027564795.1 Aphredoderus sayanus
TACTTTAAATCAAAAGCACAGTGACTAAATTGCAAAAAAAAATGCAAGTTGGATAATCAGCTCTCTTCTTGGGTTGACTATAGTTATAAAAGAACCAGTCCCAAAGGAGGTTGGCCGTTATCACACCTACAGGCACAACAAAAGTTACATAGGAGAGTCAGGGAGATGTCAATCAAGCGGGGCATGTAAACGCCCACACAGTCCTGAAGATCGGACACATTTAGTCAAAACACATGTAGGCGTATAGTGTTACTATTCAAACTGATACACATTTTTCAGTGAGTTTTAATTACTGTGCTGCTGTCAATGTAGGAGTTAGAGGCAAATTAAAACATTTCATAACACCCATGTGGGATTCCAGGGTCCTTGAATCATGAGAAAATGAATGACATTTGTATTGTAAACTCAACAACTGCACTGCTTTTTCTCCAGATGGCGTTTGACAAATATGATACAGATCTTTCTTTGTTGACAAAGAAGTGTGAGGAGATGAAGAAACTCTACTCTGACATATTGGTAAACCCTGAGTTATTATTCCAATATCTTGGTCGTACAGGCTCGGGAGACAGATGGCTCCCTGCACCAGGAGTGTCCAGATATCTCTTTACTCGTTTCTTGTGCTTATCTGGGGAAGGTGGGGTGTATTTCAAAGTGACAAGTCCTCAAGGTTACGCGGTTTGTTCATACCACATCCAAATGGTTTACTCAGGACTAGAATATCGGCCATCAGATATGTATACACAGCTTTCACAGTAGGTGAAGGTTAATACCCATTTTAGCAATGAAATATGACATTATTAGGCCTTAGGGCAACACTCTCGATATTGGTGAGCCTTTGCTACTGTCTCCTGTAGCCAGAAAATGTGTTCTGCCTCGTAATATGTGATGACACCACAATATATTGAGGACGGATGCAAGAGATTAAAACAGAGTAGATCAGACACCTAAGTCATGGAATCACTGATTTTTCTCCTTATGATGTGAAGCATTAATTTAAAAGGACACATCTTGATTTGTGCGTTTAATTCACCTTGGAGTTGAAACCAGCCTTACCAGGGGCCTCATTTATAAAAATGTAGCATGGATTCCATCCTAAAACATTGCGTATACCAAAACCTCAGAATCTACGTACGCACAAAAAATGTCAGATTTTAAAACCATGCGACAATCGTCTCATTATAAATACCAACCTGCGTTGAAATGTGCATGAGTGCACGAGCTTCATACTCCTCCCAGTGTCGTACCACAATTACCCATAAATGGTCAATGCTAAATAGCACATGAATATGCAAACTGTCAAACGGAGCCTTTGTCGGCCTATCATTGAGGAGAAGATGGCGACTTCTACATCAAGAAAGATTACGTTTGCAGTGTGTTAACAAGAGAAGTGAAACATTTACTTGGTGAAATAAGTGTACAATTTGTCTGGCCTGTTCATAAACGGTGCAGCAATTGTTCACGCTGTACAATTGTGCCTCAAAATAAATGAGTTGTGAGTTGAGCCATTCCATCGAGCCACTACTCGATGGAATGGAATGAACGCAAACTCGTTCTCATTTGGTGCTTTATTCGCAACATGAGTGCATATAATTGCTCTTATTACATTTGGGAAACCGGACATTGCTGAAAATTGCATTTTGATGTTGGCCTGCTCATGTATAGTACACAGAAACCTGATATAACATGGGGCCATTTCGATTAAAGAATTCCACACGGTGCATAAATAAATCCATAATGGTGTTTAAGGATAGTTGGGATATTCTGGACTTATTGTATTAGCCAGTTCACATTGGAACGTCCCGGTTGAAAAGAACCCCAGAGAACCTGTATAGTACCTGCAGTGGTACAGTTATGGACCTGTTGCGTCGGGTGGGTCGTTCTAAAGCTGGGCCCAATTCAGCACAGATATCCAAGAGAAATGGTCTTGGTAATCTGAAACGGCTTATTAGCCAGCCATCATCATGAGGTAGGAAATCCTCTTGGTCCATGAACAAGCTTTCACGTCTTAATCGTCTGTGGGCCAAATATTCAAGCAATGCCAGAGTAGCCATAAATTCGCATTAGCCCACATAAGACACAATAAACACTCTTTATAGCTTTCGTGCCAATCAGCGAGATCAGATTCATTTGTATTAATTCAGGTGCTTTTGGGCATGCAGGTGTAGCTTATTTCATTATTATTTTGGCGTAGTATTTGTGTTTTGTACTTTGTACGTTTATCGTATGCAACAGTTAATATATATTAGAGGTATAATCGACATTATGAACAGTAAATTGTATGTGGTGATGCCTTGCAATTCATCTGTTCCATCTGGAAATGGGTTTATTACGTGATCTCACATGTGGCCTCGCTGATATGCGAGTCTGAAAAAGAGTAAGCTCCTTCGTAAGTTCTACGCATGGATAAAAGTATTCGTGGAACTGCGCACCTTTCTATAAACCTGGACGTTTGCGGTGAAAGATGCGTATGCACATTCCACCTCAGTTAACACAACTTTTTTGTGCGTAGCAACCTTTATAAATGAGGGCCCACAGCTACTCCTGCCCCCCTCTCTTGTAATTTACTATACTTTTTCATATACATAAACAGTGAGCTGGGAAAATGGGACATTTGGAATTCTGGGGTCACTTGAATCTAGTCAATGAGTGTACCATTAATTATATATAGAGTAGTATTAGAAGCACCCGAAAATATAATATCTTTGGATTAACAAAGGGCATTCAGTTTTAAGCTTTTTTTCTTTTTTTTTACCAAATAAGAGTTCCATCGCAGTTCATCAGGCTGAGCCATAGCTCAAAATGTGTGGGGCAAGAGCACATGTGGTGGGAGCCTTAGACTGGAAACAGCTGGGGTTGTGAAGAGTTCTCCCTGTGGAAGTTAGGAGTCATGGATTCACAGCACCATCCAGCTGAGAACAGCTCCATCCACCAGTTCATTAAAGATTTGTGAGAAAGGTTTTGACCCAGCGGTGTACAGTATAACATCCGAAGCACACATAAGAAATGACCAACTTATGCAAAATATATCCCCCATACAATAGCATAGCATAGTGGGAGTGATTTTCAGACCTCATTAGGTTCCAGGGTTAGTAACTTGCCAAAAAGTGACAAAATATTATAAGCCAGTTGTTTAGGGGCCATATAAGGTTATTGTCAATATGAAAAAGAAAAAAAATCCTAGTCACCAACCTAGCGACACAGTCGTATTAATTAAAAATTAGAGACTGGTTAAAATGTTAGTGTATGTCTAGATTCAATAATAGTGATTAAAATACATTGTTCTATAATTTATTTAAATGTAATACTGTATAATTAATTAGAAATGCATTAAGCAATAAATACATCCAAAATCAAACAAATTAATATTGTAAGTCTAATAATTCATTATTCTTTCATACATTTAAACAGACACCATGCATGGCTACTCTATTATATTTACTGCAATTATGCTAACACAGCTTTTTACAGATGGTAAACAGAAAATGCATTTATTGCAAACCATGATAAATTACCTTTAGCATACAGTATACATTTACATTTTCTCCTTGCATATTGTCGAGTCAAATATTTTAAAATGCGTAAAGGTAGAACATGTTTTTACTTTCTCTAAATTCTGATTCACAAATTAAAAAATCCCTTCAATTGCACAATATGGGTAAAAATGATCTGCTTCCATGTCCTGTTATTGCTTTTGAAATATGTTTTTCTTATGAACAAATATAGCATTTTGTATCGTTTTAAAATGATACTGTTCTTGCAAAACAAGCCTCGGTACTGTAATAATTTCAATGCTTATGCTCATTAGCATACAAAATACTGAATAAGTGTCACGTCCAGCGCGAGTGTAGGTGGCAAAAGAAGGAACGACAAATGAAAAAGAGCGTAAGCTCAAAAAGGTTTAATGGACATAAACACAAAATGCACAAAAACTGAGCTGGTGGCAAAACCACAGAGGCATCCACATTAAACAAAAACCCACAACCAAACATTAAACACCCCAGGTGAAACTTATTCCTAATCACCCCAGGTGCAAAAAATGTTCAAACTGTGTTCTCACCGGTCGCAAGCTGGCGAGACAGGAACAAAACATGACAATAAGCCATTGCCCCAGCTTGTAAAACATTTCAAGGCAAAAACTGCTTTTTTGGTGCGCTGAAAAACTAGAAATAACATATTGTGTACAGTATATAGATTAGGGCTGTGGGGAGCTAACCTCCATGTCAATCATGATATGGAACATTATCACTACTGTAATTACATTACATGGGAAAACCAGTTAGGTCTACTGTATGTGGTGTATCTTGCTGTCACTTCAGGCATACTGTAAGTGCACTTGAGAAATAGTTGTCATGCTGAAGCAGTACATGGATAAATTATGGCAAAGTTGGTTAAATATGATAAAATTGTCTGACTTTTACAATCATATATTATAGGGGAAATAATATATAGGAAAGATTCTAGGACTGTAGATTATGCAATATCTTATTTCCCTTATAATAAATATGATCAATCAACTAACCTTGATTTGTTTTCTTCTTTTTGTCAAGGTTAAATTCGGAGAAACAACTGATCAAGATTCTCAGGAGCTCTTTGGTTTGGTGTGTCAGTTTATCCATGAGTTCAAGAGGGTTCGTGGTACATTTATGTAAAGCAAATTGTGAGCCTTGAAACTGTAATGTAACTAAAGTAATATGATGGTGCACGTTTCAATTTTAACCAAGCTACAAATAAAGTCCTGTCTGTTATATTATGCTGTTTAATGGGACACTCATAAACTAATGTTTTTGTAGCCATTTAATGTCAGATGTATTACTTTTGAGTTTTGACATTATAATGGCTACTTGAAGCTTTTCAGCTGGCAATAGTGTAGCTGCACCTGGACAAGCAGATAACAGTCTCAATGGAAATCCAATTTTTGGAATATCACAGCATTAAAGCCCCTTTCTGATGGATTAGTTTGCATGACATGTTGGTCTGACTTCGACCGACTCAATGTTTATTGAGATTTGGTCAGAGACAAATCAATGTCAGCAGATTGAAAGATATGAAATTGCTGGTTGCTTATGAAACACTTTGATGCTGCGGCATGCTGTTAATTTTCACGGCTCTCTGCTGGCTGAGGAACCAAATGGCCAACAACACTCCAGAGGCCAGCTGAAACCCGTGTACTTTGAGCTCACATTTGCTTTGAACACGCAGACACCTAATCATGCTTAAGCTAGGGACATTTCCTTTTCCAGTGCTTTGGCCGGAATTCCAAGGAAAGCATCTTTAGAACATGTGTAATGTAATGATACACGTATCCTGACTCAACCCCCAAATCCTCATTTCCCCTTACAGAGGTAAATTAATATACAAATAACAGCCAGATTATGTTTTTCGCAACATTTAGGTTTTGATTTTGATAATACACAGATAATATCCAGATGCTGGATTCATTTTCTCTGACCGTACAAATGTGTTTCTATAATCAATTTCCTACATTTCATGTAAACTAATAGAAGTGATTTAAAGGGTGAAACTAACTAGGGAGTTTAGCTTTCACCTGGCTGTAATCCATAATTCACTGCTATTCACTTCAAGGGATCATCAAGTACAGAACACGTATGTCTTGCCTTTTACATTAAGACAGTTTGTGTATAATTTCTCTTAACTTAATGTCATAAAAAGGATGTAAAAAAGGTTGAACTTTTAAAACTGAACTGAGAAATTTCACCAGTTGTAATAAAGATGTTCTTATCTGAGCCAAACCCTCTATTTTATACTTATATCAATTCATAACAATAAGATGTAAAATATTCATTGTCTGTCAAATTTTGATTTATATTGAAAGACCAATTCTTTATTAAACATAAAAAATTTTTCCTTCTTTCAAAGCATACGTAAACCTTTGTATTCCAATAGCAGGAGTTGGTTTGTGTAGACAGCAAGTATGTCCCTGACCCCCTCTTGTGTCTACACTTGACATGACCTTTATGTGACATTTGCCATAATATGGTGACTTCATTCTTAAGAGGATTCAGATGCACTGAAGTTCCATTGTCACTAGCTTCATATTGTATGGCTACAGTAACCACTTTGGGAGGTGGCTAAGAATACTTTATGCGTAAATTGGACCTCATTCTAGGTGTGATCACTACACTGAATGCACATACCTATAGAGCAAATGTGTAATCAATGAAAGAATTTTGTATTATTAGGTTTTTTGCCTTAGCCTTTGTTTTCTTAATGCTATACTCTGTGTATTCACACCTTTAAAACCGGTTGATAGCAGATGGTGGGAAAAACTGGATGCACCTGGAGCTAAAGAGGGAAATGGAAAAAAATGATTTGTGTGACTGCAGCCAAATCACGTAATGGGCTGTGCATACACTCTACACTTTGCTGTCCAGGTATGGTTAGTTAGGGTTGTCAATTTCTTGGATTTAATGACCCATGCTTCATAAAACATAACTATTCTTGTGCATTTGTGCAAGGCAATCCCATAACCATAGGGGTCAGTTTTAATGGGCTAGCATCCATTTTTCTTGTTGCTTTAAAGACACAATTAATCATTTAAAAACAATGACTGTTAATGTAATTCGGTTGTCTGTAGTTTAATTCTTAAAACGTTTCTTTGAATCAAGTTATTTGTATACTGTAGTTACCATAGCTTATAGAAATTAAATTGGAGCAAAATAAGTGATGTTATAACACAAATGTTAACCAATACTGTACATGTTGAGAGTGGAACATGCTTTTGTGTACTGGTCCAAATAATGCAAAAATATACAAATATGTTGAACAGTTATTACCAAGTATATATCTCCTGCCACCCCTTGTGGGAAATGCTTTTATTACAGTGTAGTGAAATTGGACTATAGCTTGGCTATCCCATGTACCACCCACAGATCTCTCAAAAACAGTTAACTTTGGACACCTTGCTAAAATTACAGTTGATGTAAATGAGCCTTACTAACCTAAAGAGCACTATAGCTGCATTTCATAGTCCGTTACTGTAATATTTTAGTCACCAAACGAAAATGAAGCTGTACTTTTTCATGTTCATTATAAATGGCAAATATAATCAAGATGGTTTGTGTAATACAGAATATACCATTCTTCACTATATGTGGAATACTTTATTTCTATTTATAGATCATCTGTCTCATTTTATAGAATACAACGTAAGACATATATGTTTTAAAATGTCTTCGTCCTATTTGGATAACAAACAGGTTTTGTCATCAATTAAACTATAAATGTGCACTTTACAACACACAAATACATTCAAAGGGATCTGATTATAAACATAACATATTAAATATTCCATTATATGGAGTGATTTGAACCTTTGTGTGTTACCTTTAATTGCTGTATAGATCACCATGAGATATACATGATTTTCCTGATCTTTTAAACTATTTCAAAGGGATTAGAGAGTTGGTTTGGCATGCAGGACCTTAGAGAATGCATTCAGAAATTTCAAAGCACATTCCTCACTATGTTGATGGGTGGAAGATATACTTTGGCTTTTCCATGTTCCCTGTCACAGGTCTAAATAAACAGGTGTCACAGTGGAGATTGGGGAAAGTTTGCATTGCATTCATTAATATATTTATTTATTTTGGCACTATTAAAAATTGGGGCCTCTGAGTAATTTAAAAACGTTTTAGATTTAATTTTTAGATTGGTTTTCATTATTTTGTGGTTTTCATGGTTAATGATGTATTACTTTATATTTTAGAGTATATTAGGAAGATGTTTGTTTTACAGTTAAACAAAATTGGATCAAACATGTGTTGAAAACAGGAGTTGTGTGACACAATTTTAAGGTTTGAGTGATGTAATCTTTCTGGACGATGTGACCATAATAATTAATATTGCCTAGCCTAACGCAGAGCCCTGTGCAATAGCCTACCATCATTCACAAACCTTTGCTATATAAATATCAGTGATAAGTGCACTTGAAACCAAAACTGTCCATTGTCAAGCCTTCGTTTAATAATGTGACGATTGCACCTGGTCAAAATAATAAAATAAAAATGATATGGACAATTTGTAGCGATAATCATTCAAATGTTGAAAAATACATTGAATCGGGGCTAGAGAACGACATTGACTAAATGGTTCTCGCACGCCTGCTTTATAGTGTAAGTAGAAATGACATGCCACATACTGTATAACATGTTAATAAAGGAAAATGGAAACAATGAGCCATGCGCAGCATAAGTTCCACATGCGAGTACGTGCGTAAAGTGGAAACCTAACCGCGTGCACTACGCAGCGCATCACCACAAGTAGCACAGTCACTTACAACCGTTATTAAAAGGCTTTGGACGATTTATCAAGAGTAGCAACAGTAGATTATATGCTGCATTCAATTGAAAACCATACGATTTATGTAGGCTTACAGTAAGGCGTACATCGTTGGTCGTCTTAGTAAAATAAAATGAGACGTTAAAATCTACTCAATACACAATATTTATTGGAAAACAATTCTACCAGCACTATATTTCTTAATTCAGGCGAAGGATTTGATTTAATCACCCTCCGATATGGAATATCGTTGGATCCAGTAGTTAGCCTACCACAGCGTTAGACTGGTGTACGGTGGGAGAGTGGAGGTCTGGGTAACTTGGTGCAGGGACGTTTGCATTAGAAAGGATGATGTTACTGCTGCCACGGAGAGCCATGGTGAACTCCTTCATACTGATGCTCGGCTGGAGCTTGGTGTCGGACTGTGTGAGAGGGCAAAACGACACAGAGCCCATTGTCCTAGAGGGCAAATGTCTCGTTGTTTGCGACTCCAACCCAACCACGGACTGGAAGGGCTCGTCTTCTCCGCTCGGGATCTCGGTGCGCGCTGCCAACTCTAAGGTTGCGTTTTCTGCAGTCCGAAGCAACAACCACGAACCGTCGGAAATGAGCAACAAAACCAGAATTATTTACTTCGATCAGGTAAGATCACTCATATATATATGGGAGAGCAGCGTCTAACCGCCAAAGTTAAAATGTAGTTTTTCTCAATATATTTAACAGAAAATGGCAAATCCAGCATGCTGGTTAACGTTAACATCTGCATATGCTGCATATTATTGATTTTCCTTCTTCTAGTACAAGTTTACTTATCGCTTAAACGTTGCAATAGCAACACCTGTTTCATGAACGAGTTTGTGTCGCTGCAACCGGCAGGTTCATACTACAGTATACTGTACTACTGTAGTAGATGATATTAAGAATCTGGCTTCCTGCAGAGCCTGCAGACATAGCCTAGGTTACTAATAAAATGTCAACATTTCTGTAAGTACGTGTCCAAGGATGCACGCACAAACACGCGCACACAGTTTATTATGCAGGTGCAAAATTGTTCAGCTTTATTTCATACCCTAGTGGCTTTATTTCATGTTGACGCTTCTATTATAATTGTTACTGTATAGACTGGTGTCAGTCACCTTGTATTTGATTACCACATGTTTCACTGATAATATTATTGTAGCTATTTGGGGATAATTCTTAAGGTAACTGATGTTGATGTTCTTGACAGAAAGACAGAATATAAGGTGTAATTTTGTTTATGTAATTTCTTCTAGGTTCTTGTGAATATAGGGAACTATTTCACATTTGATTCGGTGTTCTTGTCACCCAGAAAAGGAATCTACAGCTTTAATTTCCATGTTATTAAAGTGTATCAGAGCCAAACTATACAGGTATGTTTTTTCCTCAATGTATACAGTAGCTTGTTTTTTCCTTTTAATTAAAATGTAATCTAAATATGCACCCTAAACATACAGCCTTTTCTTAGTTCATTGTGTTTGTGCATTGGGGTTTCTAGGTGAACTTGATGCTGAATGGGAAGCCGGTCATCTCTGCCTTTGCAGGTGACAAAGATGTCACTCGTGAGGCAGCCACTAATGGAGTTCTGCTCCTCCTAGATAAAGAAGACAAGGTCTACCTTAAACTGGAGAAGGGGAACCTTGTAGGCGGATGGCAATACTCAACGTTTTCTGGCTTTCTTGTTTTTCCCCTGTAAAAAATAGAGAGAAAAATGATGACGTGCATAATGACTTCCAGTGTACTCTTTTATCCAAAATCTTGTCACATCTGTTGGACCTTGCCACGTAAGTGGAAGGCAAAGAGGTCGATGGATGACAGCACCGCAAGAGAAATGAACGTTGGAAAATGTTTGCATTGTCTGGAAATGCCAAGACCATTCACACATAAAAAGCTTCTCATGACATGTCATCATTGCTGTGTGGCTGTCACTCAAGTGGGTCACAAGAAGAACGTTAAAAACATTCTGTTTTTAGTTTTTACAGTGACCTCTCCCGGAAAAAGCATTGAGAATAATGCTAGGGTTTTTCCACTGAAGTTGTTCCATCTGCTTGTTGGGTTGTGTAACTGGAGAAATGTAATCACCGTACTATTCACAGAACTGCAGATGTAGGCATATGGACTGCATTTTTATTAAGGGAACACAAAATGTTTTTGTTTAGATGTGAACTTTCAACACATTTGCCAAACACTGGTCATATTTTCTACATTTTAACATCAATGTTATAGTATTGCAGTAACTGGCTGGCTAAAGACACCATCTAATGGCCAAAATGGGCTAAAGTCATTCACTTGAAAAATATTGTTGAAAAAGAAGCCAATGTGCTTGTTTCTCCTCCGACCAATATATTTAAAGGCTCATAGTGCCAGTGGCCAGTGAGGCATAGACCTGTATTTCCTCTAATCATACAGGCCTACAGTATCCCCAAACCTTTCTCCACTACTCCCCCACCACATTTTCAAAATGAATTAGAAGGGGGAGAGAAGCTCATAATGTAGCTACAGTACCCTTGAAATAAGTTTTGCTATAAGCTATAACTTATTTTAAGTCATGACGATAACCAAGTATGATTGCTATCAGAGACTCATTTGGCTATAATAGTCTAAGAACTTACTTAAAAACTGATAGTATCATTATTTTCGGACCATAATAACGCTTACATAACATGTATCATACATATCTGATTAAATAGAGTTTATATTGTATAGTCATCTTATGAAATGTTTTGGTATTTGTCAAATACTACAAAGGTTTATCTGATGAAAGGTAACTTCTTGTCAAAATATTTTTTTCTAGGAATTTGACATCAGACACTGGGTTTAAGTTAAATCACCATCAATTACTGTATATCAGTTGGAAAACTAGATACTTAATTATTTATTTAGGTTTATCACAGACAATGTAATCCTACTGAACAGATTACATTAACACTCGGGGATCAAAATGGAATAAAAAGGCAAAGAAGATTGGGTACTCCTCAGCTTTTGTGCAAATGTAGCTGTTCAATTAAAGCTAAATCAACTTTTTGTTTATTTACCTTAGTACAGCGCAATTTGCAGTTGTGTTGTTGAAATTATATTAAGGACATCTTAATGAAGTTATTAATAACAATAATTTGTTAAAGTAACTATACAACATAAAATGTTATTATTTTTGCTTGTCGTGTTATGGCGTTTACATTTGAGCAAGAGTTGCTCTGTCATTTGATGTTTATGAAGCTTATGTCACAAAGTGCAAAGTTTTTCATGGTTTTCAAATGTAATGTTATCACAGAAATAGCCTTTCGCAAGAATATCTGGAAAGAAACTTAATTTTTCAATTCACCAAAAAAGCTAAAAAATAACAACAGATTTGAAGGTTGTTGGCACCTCCACCATAATTTAATTAAATCCTCATTCTTCTTTTGAGATTAGTTATAGGTATAGTAAGCAATTGTAAGATGATACACTTTCGTCAAATTCACCCTGGCACCTTAAATATGAATACAAACAAAGTGGCGAACACCATTCACAACAACAATGCCATAGCCATTTTAATTTATTTCCACTGTGTGGGACAGAACTTCTGAGGAAGCACCCTATGGCATTGAAGAGGTGTTTTTGTTTTGATTTGAGTTCAATGTTAGCAAGTGTTCTTGACAATTACTAACTTGTCCATTAATATACAGGTTTAAGAAAAATAATGTAAAAACTTCATGCAAACAACATGTCATAACAGAGATAAAATCGCACAAAGAATAAATAGCGTTATTGCATGGTTTTACACAAAGATCTGGAAAGAATATGTGAACCTCCTGACTGGTTTAGTCAGTGACATCATAATCATTCTAAAAAGAAAGTCCACAAAGCATGGGCATCTGGCCTTCTCAAGAGCTATTTGTGAAAGTGAAGCCGACTTTCCCTGGAGAAATAAGATCCTTGAGATCTCCAGAAGAAAGGCAACAGCGATTTGGGCCTCAATCAATCCACGGGCAAACAGGTGCACACATGACAGAAATTCCCTGGGAGTGGGTGTTCTGGAAAGATCACTGCAAAAGCAAACTGTCCAAATCACAAGGAAGGGACAATGAACCCTACATCTGCGTTTATGAGTCCTAAATTAAATCTACAAGGACAACCACTTGCTGGCTGTGTCAAGTTTGCCAAACACCTGGCAATGCTAAACAAACAACCATATCACCAGGCACATTCTTTTGTCTGAATGTAAATCGGAGGCACATGATTGGACAAAGCACATGCAGAATTTCATACACATGCCATGCAGTGTGTGCATGAATGTTTTGGTTTTTGTTTTTTTCTGTCACTGGGACCCATTTTTGTTCCTCAGTGTGGTAAAAGTGGCATATTAAAACATGAACTGGGGGTGATTTGCAGCCGCATGGCCTGGTCGGCTTGTAGTCATCCAGGGAGTGATGGATACCAAATTGGATCAGGGAAGCAAAATATCAGGGTGTCTATCATCTGGAGTCCAATAGAAGTTGGGTTCATGCGACAGGACAACGACCCAAAGTTCTTCGGTAGCAGTAACGCGGGAGGAAATTGCATTTTGTAATGGCCTTGTCAGAATCCTGACCTTCACTGTATTGTAATGCCATGGCATGACCTGAAGCAAGCAGTTTCCAAGAGACACCCCCAAAATATCAATGAATGAATGAATGAATAACAATGAACTGAGAGTGTGCTGCAAGGTGGAAAAGGCCACAATACCTCCTTACCATTGTGTATGTGTGATGAGCAACAATAGGAAACATTCAAGATATGGAGATGGAGATATGGAGGTTTATTGGAAAGGTTAATATGTACAACAACAAAAAAATGGAGTCCAGAAGGTCATACTCTTCTATTAAAAAATTAAGCACATTAAAAAAGTGGATTATAACTTTTTTACCTATTTACTTTTTTACCTTATTCGTCAAGTAGAAGGAGCAATATTTGCTTAACCAGATGAATACAAAGCCTTCATTCACCCACACAGGTGTTTTGAGCAATGTGGCTGATCAGACCACTTCTCAGTACTGCTTGATTGATATCCCTGACTCTCCTGTGTACTTTATGTTTTGGTGCACCTGTTTGGGCAGGACGACTGAGACCTTGTTTTTTAATTGGTTATTTTGGTATTTCCAGTTAGCTGAACTCAGCAGGATATATCCACCCAACTTTAGCCTACAGAGCATTCTAATAACCAATAATAACCAATACCCCAGTGCTGGGTGTATTTAATGTTCTGCCTTGGAGAATTATCTGTCTCCAAAACAATTTGACACAAGTCTAGATTTTTTTGGACCTTCCTATAGCTCCTTTAGTCTGTATTTGTGTTACTGAATGTAACTCTTGTTTTCTCTGATTTCGTATTTGAGAGATTCATGAGAAATTAATAAAATTCAACATGTCCTTGGTAGAGGTGGTGTACATTGAATACATATTCAAATAGCTTTTTTCTTCTTCTTTTCATTACAACTGCATTGGCAATGTCTGTTTTAGTTCAATATAAACCAGACATTCTAGACCAAGGTTGGCCTGTGTTTGGTTGGTGCTTTAGTTGTACAGGCTTTAACGAATGTCTGAGGAGCAAAGCTCCATGTAACATTTTAAATGCACTGAATGGTGTAAATAGGAGCTGAACATTAAAGTGGTAGTGTGTATGCCAGTATTTTAAAACCATTCATTCTGGGTATGTTTTGCCTCTAATTGTCATGTTTTAAGATTACCAGTTTCCCAAACTCACAATATAAAAGTGTGTACATGCACATACTGATGTTGTGCATGTGGGGGTGCGTGGAACCACAATAACTCTGATCTGCCCCCTCCCCCGATAAATACACACTACACTTACTGTAGATGTTTACAGCTCTATTACCACTGTATATATGTGCTTATTATAATAAATCATTATCAATATAAAATAAAACTTCAGCATCAGTTAAAACAATCATATGGACGTACAACATGTCCACAACTCAGTATTTTGGGCATGTAACATAGCACATATTTGTAAGCAGTCATGGATAAGTTGATAAAATAAATAATTGCCATGAATATCTCCAAAAAGGTTTGTAAACATACATATACTGTTTAACACATTAACAGTTGTTACATGGGACAATTGATGGCTTGTATCCAACATGTTGTATTTCTTTCGAATTAAATGTGCAGATGTGTCGAATCCTTCTCTCCTTTGTTTTGAGAAACCTATAAAAAATGTTAATGATGCAGATTTTGTAATTGATCTCTTAATCCAACTAAATCTGCATTTCCTGGGGTGTGCATCTTGTCAGGTGAGATATGACAAGAAAACACTCCTTTGTTAATACTGCATAATCCACCTGGTTTATGCACTACATTGCAAACAAATTTGAAGACAGCTCATACAATGTTAAGAATCTCTGGATGAATCACTTAGAAAATGGCCAATTTGTAATGCAAATGAGAAACTCTATTAGGGCATTGTCATAGTCAAGATTATATTATATTTGTAAATTCACATTTTCATTACACATTAGACAAAGAGGGCTTGGGGGATGGGAGGGTGATGTTTGGAGGCTCCACAACCTGCCAGTTGTGGGGTGCCCGGGTCGCAGCTACCCTCAAATTTAGCCGTCAGGGGCTGGCCTTGGGCTCACAGGGGTGGAGAGGTGACGTCTGGCTGGGTTGGGCGACTGTCTGCCCTGGTTCTCCTGCGTTTTCGCCCCCTGGCGGCGGGGGGCTTCCTGGCGTGGCTCTCTGCTGCTCTCCCTATGGATAGGACAGGGCTGTCCCCGGGACAGGGGGTCTCGGGTGCTTTCTAGCAAACTTCTGGCTTGCAACAGGCTTTCAGGTGTTCATCACCAGGAAACGTACTGTATAGGCTGTGGAGATGTTGATTTCCTTTATTCTCTACACCAAGGCTGTTGTTATGACACCTGGGTGAAGGTGCATTATTTCATGCATTGGTGGCAGAATGGTAAATAATAAGACCTGGATACACTTTTGTGTTTTTTAAATTTGCCTAAGAAGCTCAACCCTGGCTTGTCCACAAGGGAACACTCTTAATGTGCAACAAGAACCATGTTGAAATCTTATGAATTAACTGTTTAATGAAGGTTTATACACTGCAAATATTTTCACTGTAGAATAACAGTAAATTACTGTCAGTAGAGACGCCAGTAGTTTACTGTTATTTTACAGTTCATGTACTGTCATTTATTTTAACAGTATTTTACTGTTCATAAATTGGATAACAGAATATGACTGCAGGACAACTGGGCTTTACCGTAGTTTTACAGTAAAGTATATGACAGCATGGTGCTGTTTAATTACAAGTGACAGTAAGATAGTGTGTGGACTAGTAGTCTTTGTGCTTTTCTCCCAGCCAGAAGTTGTTGGTTCAAGCCCCAGAGCTGGACAAACTGCAAGCATCCTTGGGCAAGATGTCTAACCCAATTGCTCCCAGTGTTTAGGTGCTCTATTGGTCGCTTTGGATAAAAGCATCTGCCAAATGCTGTAAACATAGGATAACTTGGTTTTAATGTATTTACACAGTAAATGACAGCATATTCCTGTTTATTTACAAATATGTGTGTAATGAATCCAGACAGGGGTCCAATTGCAGAGCTTCGCAATATATTTAATAGGAAACAACAGGTAATGCAGGCAAAGATCGGTGCACAGGCGTCAGAAAAAACTAAAATCTAAGGCAAGGAATAGGCAAGGCGAAAATACCGAGGACTAAACTGGGTCAAAATACACAAAGGCAGAGAGCATACTAAAGAGTCGTGTAAAGGTTCAGCAATGCAAAAACAATACCTCACAACAAACAAAAGGTCCAAGTGTCTTAAATAATAAAATGCACAGGTGTTTAGAATTCTGGTGATTGTGATCTGGGTCGTTGTGGAATGGTGATGACAGAGAAGGCAGAGTTACTGCGAGGGAGTCCCAGGAATAGGTAATCCCCGCGGTGGACCTCAATGCGCGTCATTTTACAAGTATGACAAGGATAACAGGTACGTTTACAGTAAATTACAGTATTTATTACATAGTTAATTAGTAGTTAATTCCTATAAATTCTCACACATTTAAAAATAGTCAAATCCAAGTGAATACACATTCATTTTGTTTATTAGAAGTGTTCAACCATTTGTACATCTGACTTTAAATAATAGTCTTTGAAAAATATGTATTACAAAACTTTGACACTGTGTGTCCTTATGTAAAATCTTCAATAAAAAGTATGGGCTTTACAGAACCCTCATATGCTGAGTGAAGATAACAGTGGAACTCTGAATTAAAATCGCATTTTAATAACAGTGTAAATGCATTATAGTCTAACTTGTGTAAACATGAACTACATGAAAGTAAAATGATAAGGGAAACAGTGAAAGAGTACTTTATTGATCTGGTATTCACAATCAGGCGTGCCTGTAAAACATGCACAAAAAATCTAATTTGACCATGTTCTTAAAACACCATGTGTTGTTACAGTAGCTGGCTAATTGTTTTTCAGCTACATCTTTGCTAACTGCTAACCTGACTTAATGGAACATTAATGGAATGAATTGTATGCTGGAAAACTTGTGTTATGCTTGCCTCAATATTTATGAGTGAATAAAAGGTAATATAAATGATGAGAGCACCAATAAGGCACACTGGCAAAATCAGGAGAAAAGCTAACATTACCTCCTTGGTTGTGCTCCACATGGACTGATTGCTCCCCTCTCCTCCTGACTGACTGGATAATGGCATATACATCCACATCTTGACAGAAAATACTGTTAAATGCTGTTAAATTACAGATATCTACTGTTATATGACATTAATTGTAAATGTATGGGGGGGGGGGGTATTTAACAGTATTTCACAATTAACATGACAAACGGTATGCTACTCTTAAATCTTCCACGTATAGTGTGCTAAATTGCAACCATACTTGAACCAGAAGCCCTTTTTTATGTTCCATAGTGTTTTTTAAGGCATTCATATTGTGCATTCATTCCGCCTTGCCATTCAGACTAATTGTTGCTGAAATTGTTGTAAAAAATACAATATTTATTATTCAGTAGGTAATATTCAACCCATTAATTTATTCAACCTCACAAATTCAGGTCAAGATATTTAGGTTGAGAAATTCAGGCCGTAACATTCACCATTCTGGTATCGCAGGAAGAGCAATAGATTGCTGATACAAGTATATAGTATTTATATATTACAACCACAGGACAAATTGCAATGCAGAACAATTCAACCATTGTTATTGCTTATTGCTGTTGTTGTTTTTCAGTCATGTAATTCAACAAGACATTTGGAAACTCTTAAAGCTTTCCATCTCTGATATAGTTTTGGTAATCTAGTACTGTCTGTCTTCTGAATTAAATTATCTTTACTGTATATATA
>JAODUG010037690.1:0-17678 GCA_027564795.1 Aphredoderus sayanus
ACATAGACTGGGGAAAAGGGAACGGTGGGAAAACACGGACTGGGACAGAACTAAAAACTGGATTGACAGTAGACAACAAGCAGACAAAGACAAACACAAGACTAGACAGGCCAGGGCGAAGCCAGACCCTGACACATTTTACTACTACTATTACTAATAATAATAATAATATATATATATTTTATACATTTTATTTGGAACACCTTTCAAAACACTCAAGGACATCTTACATTGCAAATATATAGATATAAGGTAGTTGGCTGAAATAAACATATTACAGTAATAAATACTTTATATGAGAAATATATACAAAATAAACAAAATAAAATAAAACAGTCTGGTGAGAGCAAAGGGAGCAAATGTGGAGTGGAAGTGTGTTCCAGAGTCTGGGGGCAGAGCAGCTGAAGGCCCGAGCCCCCATGGTGGGGGGGTGACAAGAAGTCCTGTAGAGAAGGAGCAAAGAGATTGTGAGGGAGTACAGTATATGGCAGGAGAAGGTCAGAGGTCAGAGAGGCAGGAGGGAGCCAGATTGTGGAGAGCCTTGTATGTAAAGAGGAGAATTTCGAAGTTTATACGAAACTTTACAGGAAATGTAGCTGAATCTGAATACAAGTGATGTGATCTGATGACTTTGTGTTGATGAGGATTCTGGCAGCAGAGTTCTGTACTAATTGGAGTCTAATGATGAGTTTGGTTCGGATGCCAGAGCGAAGGGAGTTGCAGTAATCTAGACGTGAGGTGACAAGGGCGTGGATGAGGGTTTCGGTGCTTGAGTATGAGAGTGAGTCTAGATATGTTGCGGAGGTGGAAGAAGGATGCCCTGGTAATGGTTTTGATGTGTGATTTGATGTGTGAAATGAAAGAGAATGATCAAATATGACACCAAGACCTTTTGCAGTGGTTGACAGTGGGATGGGAAGATGTTTAGGTTGGAGTTGTCTTGTGTGGGGAGAGTGGATTTGGAGCCAATGAGCAGGACCTCAGTCTTGCTGTTGTTAAGTTTAAGGGCATTTAGAGTCATCCAGCTCTGGATGTCATGAAGGCAGTTGGTGAGGGAGATAAGAGGGAGAGATAAGGTGGGTTCAGTTGAGATTTAGAGCTGGGTGTCATCTGCATGTAATGCCAAGTTTGTTAATTTAAAATATTAACAGTTGTTTATATAAAATAATGAAAAATATTTACAATAACTATGAATACTGCACATAAGACTCTAGAGGTACAAGTAGTTGCAGAATGCATGGTGAGCTTCTCACCACAAGGGGGATCTGCTGCTCCAGCAGGCATTCCTAAAAATAGTTGTGCTACCATTCATGAAATAATGTTTTCTACTGTAAGATTTGATAGCAGAGTGTAAGATGTAATAATACATAATATGTAAGTAAGCTGTAAGATGTAATACTATTTTATTTAAACATGCTCCACAGAGGGAGTTAACGGTATAAAATACAGTAGCCTATTCTGTACTGGGAGAAATGTGCATTGGTGATACGCTATTGGTTTGTTGAAATGTAATTAAAAATGGCTATCAAAACCTACTCCTGCAGTGGACTATGCACATAATTCATCATGTCAGGTTCACCAATGCAGATTTAGTGTTGACTCCCCATATCAGAGTGGATGTAGTGATGTAATTTACAATAAATAGAATTTTACTGTAGCCTAGAGTATTAAAATAAAGAGGGTACACTATCATTGGAAATAGAGCCCAAGATTGGGTCTGCAGACTGCAGCACTACTTGGAACCATTAGAAAATGTATATGTATGGTATTTTATATTAATTTACAGTGTGTGTGGCCCACGAAGCATTTGATTTGGTCTGACAGAAATGCATTATAAATAAAGCAATTATAACATCCTACTAAATGAATAACATCCTACTTCTAATAAGAATAGTAAAATAATTACATTTTTTATCCATCTTCATAATTAATGTATTTTATTGTTTATTGTTAATGTGTTAAATTTCCAAAACGAAATCCATAGAGTATACACAATCATGAAAACACAATGCTGATATTTTGATTCATACGGTTTTATATCTCTAACAAATGAAACATGTAACACTTGTGCAAAACTGCATGCCTTTGGCCTTTTATACAGGCCCACACATCCCTCTTCCAAAGCCTTATGAAGCAACGAACACTTCAAAGAGGCTGGCTACTGAGTGCATGCGGTAGAAGATCCCAAACGGCAGACCAATGTTGACAATAGCACCCCAGATGGCAAATTTGTAGAAATCAGTTTCAGTAGTATGGTCAAATTGGGGCCGAGCACCAAATGCAGGCATGATCCAGAGCTGTGAGCACAAAGAGACAGAGAACATTTATTCATTCAGTGGAATTATTGTGACTTTGATTTAGAATAATGTAATAATTAGAATAAATGTAAAAAATAATTATATGCATTTGTAAAAAAGAAATAATAATAAAAAAAGAAATTGTACGTACAATTATATTGCTCAACAGAAGAAACATGCACATTTCCTTCAGTACTCTTCTCTTCCAGGTCAGCCTGGATCTGTGGCCAGGGACATGTAGCTCAACATCAAAAGTAGTCTTTCTGGCGTGTTCAGTACGAGTAGTGGGCACCGGGCTGGACTTGGTGTCCTGGTCCATGTGTGAACAATCCAGGCTTTCCAGCACTTTGCTAGCTTGAAGGACATATGGGTTCACGAAGACGGTGAAAGGGTCTGTCTCATGGTATGGCTCCCTGTGAAGGCCCTCGACAATAAAAAAGTTCTGTAAGCCGATCTGGATCACATTCAGAATAGCCAAGGAAAGGTCAAGTCCATTCAGGTAACCCTTGGCATTAGACGCCGCCATAGCCACAATAATGAAATAACTGATAATAAACTGGCCCAGTGACGACACCACTAGCAGGCCTACATCCAAGTTGCGTGTAGGGTTCTTTGCAGACACGTGGTCCCGCTGGTCTAGCTTGTAGATTGCACAGCCGACCACAGTAGCGATGGACATGAGGATGACTATTACGATGTTCATGGTAAAGTACATCACCAACACCCTGTCCTTCATCACATTGTTCCCGCTGGATACCTGTGCCTCGTACATTATGAAGGTGGCCAAGCCTGCCACTACCAAGACAGTCCCTGCTGTAAATCCTAGAACGGCATCATTGATGTGGAATTTATTGGCGTGGTGTTTGATTTCGTCCGCTACCCTGCCAGAGTTTTTCCACATCACGTAAGTCATGGCCGAAGCAAAGAGACTGTACTCTATGTTGAAAGGGTACAAGTAGTAGTAGGCTGTTTTGAAGACATCGCATGACGAGTAACTGCACTTGCACTGCTCTTCTCCATATTTTGCTGAAAGACACATAACAAATATTATCTGTGACAGATCATTATTAGAACATTTTACTCATATACCAATAACACAACAACCCAACCAATTATAGGTGGGGCTCTAACGATTACGTTGCAGTATTTTGTTTAGATTCTGATTCTGATTCTGGTTTATATGTATTACCGTCTTCATGACATTACCTCTAACAATGAATTCCTCTCGGCCAGCGCTTTTAGTAATGTTTGGATCTTGTGGGAGGACAGTTTGGTGGGCAGACTCTTCAGTAATTGCTAACATCCACAGTACTAGATTTGTGGAGAGGGTAAGCATCAGTCCACAGCTAAAAGGAAAATAATGTTTTTATTTAAAATAAATACTTTGTTTAGTTTGTATACGTAAAAATAATTATCTATAGATATAGTATACATATTTAGAAGGCATAGAATACATCCTCAATTCTCAGATTGAGGACATATCAGAATATCATTCTTACAGACAGTATATCATAGAAATAGAAATTACCATGATATGTTCCTTTGCAGCTGCACACAGTCCTTAGCATGGTTACACAGGAAGCACGTCTAAAAAAGGGTAGGCCTAATTATTATCTTATTTCTATTGTTGTTATTGGATATTTATTTCATTGTTTTTCTTGCATTAATTTAGCGTAACATAACCAGTGCACAATGTTTGCATGGTTACCTGGACGATAATGAATATAAACTGCACCACTGGGAAGATCACAGGGGTGGCAGACTCACAGTGAAGATAGCCTGCATAATTGGCAATCTTAAAAATGTCCATGATCAGACTGACAATGCCAAACACCACTAGTCCAGCTAAATGAGAAATCAACAGCAAGCATTAACATACAGTTTAAATAGAACAAATTTGGATATCTCATAAAACGTTTTTCTGAAAAAAAAAAAAAAAACCTTACCTCTGAGCCATACAGGCCCGGCATGCTCATCCTTGTAAAAGACAGCATTTTCCTTTTTACACGTGTAGAACGAGTAATATAACATCCACCCGATAGTGAACAGGATGAGAATTATGAGGTATATCTGCAGGTCAGCAGGGCTGATGTCCACGTTGTTGAAGGCGCTGCCACTGGCCAACACACAGCCTAGGATGAGGAGGTTCACAGCAATGAACCCAGAAACCAACCCTCCCCAGCTGCGGCCCACGCTCTTCTGTATGTCACTTGTTTCAGCATTACAGTTGTTGGCCCGAACTTGACCCACTTGGCCGATGTTGTTGGACAAGTGGGCCTCTTCCATCTCCTTATCTTTGGCCATCATCTTGCATGGTTCACAGGGATTCCCAGTGGTCAAACAATCGCATTGATGCCCTGTGTTAACGCACATGACATTTCCCTATGAAAGAGCTTGTAGTGAATAGTTGCCCTTTCTTTTGCTATATGAAAGGTTGCAAGCTACACCCCCAGAAAAGCAAATACCCCGCCCAAGACATCATGCTATCAGTCAAAATCCGCTCAACTGTCACCCAATAAGTAAATCAACAGCTGCAAATATACCAACAGTGTTTAATTCCTTCTACTGAATGATTTAAAAAAGAGTTATAGAATTATTTATTTTTATTGCAAAAAATTATATTATCGAGATGGCTATAGATATTTATACAAACCCTTTCGTATAAGATAAAAGCAAAAAAATCATGATTGATCTGCTGCTTTGTATAAAGGAATAAACATGACTTTAACAAAGCAAATACTTTCTAGAAATGTCGAGGAACTAGTAACTGGCTCTAACAATATGCATCCTGAATAAGTTAATACCTAGAAGCTTACCTTGAGTTCCCCTATAATCACTGGGAAGCAATGGGACTCTGTGGCTTTTATATCCAGAGTGGCAGTGGTTTACCAAGGCAATTGTGTGCCAAGAGTTATAAATGTCAGTCAGTATGTTATGAACATCTCCATATTATTACCACACACAGTTATGAATGTTTTGCACAAAATATTCACAGAAAGTTCAAAAGAGTTTTCCAGACAATTGTACGCACAGCAAGAAACTGGTTTCTGAACAGCAACAATACATGCTGTAAAAATTCAACTGCATACCCAAAATAAATAAAATATAAAGGTACTGCTCAAACTTTTCCATTATTGTTTTGCATGTGTAGGTTAAAATTGAACTGCATACAATTATCATATCCACTGCAACAAAGTACAGATTCACATATTGTTACAGTAAAGGAGCAGGGAACAGTGGTTTGGGGTGGCCGACTCCCAACCAAATTGTCGAGGGCTTAATCCTTTGCATACCTGGCCTACCTGTAAGCATCATTGAGAAAGATGCCTACTTGTTCCTGTCAGTTGTACTCATTAATCAATCAAGTCACGTTGTCACTTTAGGTACAGTAATAGCATCTGCTATATTATGTAATTGTACAAAATTGTTTCAAAGGTGGATACATGACCAATTTTGACAATCCATTGAATTTCATATTTGAAGGGAATATTTTCATTATACTGAACAATGAGTAGAATGTCCAAAGAATGTGAAATGTAAGTTCTAATGCAAAATGTTTTTATAGGTTTCAATATGTCAATATGGACACTCCCAATCTGGGCAGCAGAGTACTGTAAATCCTTTGTATTATTTGTATTTGAGAATAGGATTTATTGTAATCCTTTGCAACAGGGTGGGGTTGTGAACCTGAGTTTTAATGTGTAAGATAGGCCTAATTGATTCTTCTAAGATTCTACGATGTTAGTCAAACTGAAAGCCAAACACAATAAAAAAAATGGCAGATAACGAAATATACAGTATATTTGATTAAATGCCTACTAGATTTTTTGCCTTTTGTGAATTGTTTTTGTGAGTAAAGACTGGTAAACACTCCATATCTCAACTTAGACATGCTTACTCAAACACACTGAAAACCCAACAACAAAATGGGAAGTGAATTCAAATAATACAAACTATGATATATGGAGATTAAAGTCCTACAATATATTATGTGTAGTCTATATATTTGTAGAATCAATGCAAGATAATAAAAGCACCATGCATAATCTGGTCTGGAGTTAGGCTATGTTTATGCATAGGCCTATGGAAAAAGTGATACTTTTTCAGTTCAGTCCGGCTAATATTTTTGGTACCACTGAAATGTAGATACTGCTCCTACTCCATAAATAAAAAACAGCCGGAATACATAGGTCTCTAATTTAATTACTCAGCTCAGGGTCGTCTACTCGTGTCACAGTATGTACTGCAGCATGTTGACCGCCAGGAGCACTGTTTCCTAAAACAGGCCTTTCTGTTTCCTTGGATACAGACGCCTTCTGTTTATCGTGAGATCACTGGGGTGAGGCAGCGGGTCAGTGGCCGCTATATGGCCTCATAATGATGCCGATTGGACATAATGTTATCAAGAGTACATTGATTTTGTACCATGAATGACAGGTACCATAAGGCGGCCCGGGATGGCTACCTGGACCTGCTTAAGGAGGCAACTCGGAAAGACCTTAACGCACCGGATGAGGATGGAATGACACCAACGTTATGGGCTGCATACCACGGCAACCTGGAGGCTCTCAGGCTTATCGTAGGCAGAGGGTTCGTATTGGTTTATTTTTTTAAATATACTTTTTAAGCCTGCATTGCACAAAGACTTCAGCCTAGTGTGAAACTGTGCAGTCAACCCTGTAAGCCTGCCTCGTGTGCTATTGAAATAATACACCCGGTAAATGTAGGCCAGGCTTTCTCATGTATTCAACAGGAAGTAACAGTAACAAGTACAGTACTGTACAGTACCATACACGAGTCCAGGGAAAGATGTGACAGGCTTGAAAAGGGGAGAAGAGATAGCATCTGACTGACATGGCGTGCACACCTACAGTATATGACTAGCCTATTAGGCATATACACCACCCCCCATATCCCTTTACTCTAAATGTTTTACTTAATTATTTATTTTAGTAAAAAAATGTTAATGATAAAAGCTATCGCCAGTGATTCATATTTTATCTCATATGACCAGTAGCCTACTATTACTGTAGCCTGCATTGTTGAATTTCACAAGGTTGACTGGTAACTAACAAGACATATGTTAAGTATTTTACATGCTACAGTAGCCCATTTATCTGCTTTTCAGGGTGACCTGGTTTTTCTGCCAGCAGAAAAAGAGGGGCATTGTGAATCTGCATAATTCAATTATTTTTGATTGCATAGCAACGAGGCAGCACAGTTGAGCAGTGTGTGCAACCATCACGTTTTAATTACAGTATATTTAATACAAAACACTGAATTGTCAATTGATACATGAATTGTTTAAAAATAGTCTACTGCTCCAATAATATTGGGAAAAGGAAATATCATAAGGTGGCTAGGACACTCAAAATGCAGATATAATGAGATAATATGAGATAATACAAAGTGACTCACAATGAGTAGCCTGCAATTAAATGTATTAAGGAGCTTGTAGTGGTTAGGCGTCTTGCTCAAGGACGCTTAGCCTATCCTACCCCCTCACTCAATACAGTATTTCTTCTCATGGTTTTACACAACACAAACAATAATAAAGTTGTCTGACTGACAGTTGGAGCTAAAATGATACTTTAATAGGTGCAGTAATGCAACAGCAGAGCGTGAGATTGAGTTCTATTATGATAGCTCGTGAGACACTTTTATGGTGAAGGTGCAATAGTGTTCTTGTTGGAAGATACTGTATTGATTTACAGAAATCAAGCTGTCAATGGAATTGGAAAGAAACATTTCATTATGCGATAAAGAGAGCATTGAGGGACAAATGGTAATGACTATCGGCTTTACAAGGAGATAAACGATGATAGACATGTATAATGCTAAGAGTGTCATTTGAGTGTAATTTCCCAATGAGGTTTATATTTAGCTTTTATAGCATACTCGCATGTAGTTAAAAGCAAAGTGGTTAGCTAACAGTAGGATTCAATGTATTAAAATAGAACACTGTTTTATTACCCTATTGTTTTATAATTAACTTATCGTTAGGTTGAATGGTTAAGTCTCACTTCACATCTTTTATTGATTACAGATATCTAACTACTCTGCATCACCAATAAATACTGCATCACTGAGCTTGTATCTGCCTATTTATCTGCTGATCTGCCGCTTGAATCCAGGCCTCACTGATTTCAGCCCGCAGGCAAGAGACCAGTGTGTTTCAGTCAGGCTTCATTGGCAGAGAGGGTGCTAATTGTCACCCTGTTTTGGACTTGCAAGGGCACACATTCCTGTGAAAACTTTACAGGGCTGCTATGCATCAATAATACATCTGAGCTTCTGTGATGGCTTCACCCTCAGCCTATTAAATATTGAAAAGCCTTCACATACTGTAGCTCCACTGAGAGACAAATGCAATGCAGGAAAATGTCTTGGTCATGGGTAAAAATCAGTAATAACAAACAAACGGACAAACAAACAAACAAACAAATACAAATAAATAAAGTAAAATAGTCAGAGGTATTCAATATTGTGCTTTTACCAATAACTATTAATATCTAATGTAAGCTATACCCTACTGAAAACAATAGTAACCTACAGTAGTAACCTACAGTAGTAATCTATAGCAACACTTTTGTACTGGTACAGTATATATACAGTAGCTGATACTCTAAATTTGCCTTACAGTTATATTCTGAAAAATAGGCTATGATGTATAAGGAATATTTGATATTGTTACACTAACTCCTGTCTGACATGCCACCATATAGTCTGGCCTGAGGAATGTAACGTAACTTTTAACACAATCCGGCCTCCCCTGTAACTGGATACGGGTAGTGTATTGGCAGCCTGTAGTCATATTACAGACCAACAGCAACAGCATAGCACCAGTTGAGGTGACCTGCAGGTCATCCAGGGGGTGAAGTATGCATTAAGTATTTTAGGGACACGCTCCAAAGTGACACTCAAGCTTACCCAGAGCACGCAGCACACATAATGTCCAAGCTGGCTATACAGATTGTGATTTATGGCGTTATACAGTACAGCTCTATAATCTTCTTTCTGATGTGAACCGGTGCTGCAAAGTTTATGTTTTGAATTATTGATGAATGACTGTGAACAATCTATGGTTGACAGGTCTGTACAGTAAACATAATCAAGAGATGATGTCGTTACTCGTGTTGCTATATTTAGGGTTATTGTGTCTAGGGCGAGTTAGAAATCCCTATGGCAGCTCGTATTGCACCTGTTTGGCATTTTTCATGTGGAACCTTACAGTAAAAATCCTGTTTACCCAATCATGTTTTACAGTGAAAACTACTAAAATGAGATGTGAAAATATTGTTCAGACAAAACCTAAACTGTGGATATTCAGTAACTAGCTGGTCTCTCTCCTCTCTTTGGGCCTGCAGAGGAGACCCTGACAAGTGTGACATATGGGGGAACACACCACTGCACCTAGCAGCGGCCAATGGACACCACAACTGTCTGTCCTTTCTGGTGTCTTTCGGTGCCAATGTATGGTGCCTGGACAACGACTATCACACGCCGTTGGACATGGCTGCCACCAAGAATCACATGGACTGCGTCCGCTACCTCGACTCCATCGCTGCCAAACAGACTGTCGTCAACCCAAAAATGGTCAGCAAGTTGAAGGACCGGGCATTTCGCGAAGCCGAGCGGCGAATCAAAGACTGTGTCAAAATGCAGAAGAAGCACCACAAGCGCATGGAGCGTAAATTCCACAAGGAGGCGTCGCAAGCTTCTATGTCAGATGCCATGAGCTTTTCCAGCTACACCGGCAGCACTGTGAGCCGTAAACTGCGCAACTTCAGTGCAGCCAATGTCAATGTGCCATACTCTCAGGTCAGTGTCTGTCATTGAAGGAGTGGTGTGTTTTTATTTCTTTTTCTGGCCCGAGCAATGCTATGGTGGGTCCCTGCACCTTACACACATTCATGAGGGCATGTACATGTGAAAATGACACAGAGGGATGGATAAACATGGCAGCTCATACAGTACTTCTCAATGGTTTTGCTCGGTGGCACAGTGATACAGAGCCACGGGTTATGGGCTGCGCCATCTTCCAGTTTGTTCAGCAAACAGCATGCTCATGTGCAGTGTGACCACGAGGTAGAAGTAGAAATAATACAATGTTCGGACAGCGAAGCATAAATGAAGATACCATTCCAGCTGGGAAACACAAACAAATAGTGCAGCCGCGAACACGATGCAAAGTTATGAATAAGAGTTTGTCCTACTGGGTGCAGTGTCACCAGTCACCAAGCAGTCACTTGAAGCTACACTACTTGTTGTGGTGAGTAAGTGTTGGGCCCCTGGCATGTGCACATGCTCTCAAACTGGTACAACTCTGCTTCAAAGTAGTGCGTCTTAAAGGGCTTTAATGCCAATGGATAATGGTGATTCCGTAGCTTATGAAACCATAATGAGATCCCGTACACAATCCCTTTAATGGATTCCTAAAAGCTAACGTTGATTGTTCAGGCGATTGGCTCATTTTGTCAACATCTGTGTGTTTCAAGGCTACCCTTCATGCAACCAGCCGGGGCAAGACGAAGATCCAGAAGCGGTTGGAGAAGCGCAAGCAAGGCGAGGGGACCTTCAAGATCTACGAGGACGGGAGGAAGAGCGTGCGCTCCCTGTCGGGCCTTCAGCTCAGCAACGACGTCATGTTTGTCAAGCAGGGCACGTACCTCAACCCCAAGGATCGCGGCCGCCGCAACGTCCGCGACATGTTCGCCAGGGACAACGAGGACGCCATATCTCGCGCCGTGAGCGAGCCGGACCTGCATGGCCACGACGTGGACTACTCAGAGATCAGCACCGACTCGGGCCACGACTCGCTGTTCAACCGGCCAGGTCTGGGCACCATGGTCTTCAGGAGGAACTATGTGAGCGGAGGGCTCTTCGGCCTCAGTAGGCACTCGGAGTCGGCCGAGGAGCAGCCGGGCAACACTGTGCGTCTACGCAGCAGGCTGCAGCACTACCCGAGCATTGACGAAGACAGCATCGGCAGCGCCCGCAGCTTGCAGGAGAGGAACAGGCAGGAGTTGCCCTGGGACGAAGTGGAGCTGGGATTGGACGATGATGATGAACCCGAGACCAGTTCCCTGGAGGTGTTCCTGGCCACACAGAGCATGACTGAATTCCTCTTCATCTTCAAGAGGGAGAAGATTGACCTTGAGGCACTGTTGCTTTGCTCCGACAATGACTTGAAAAGCATCCATATCCCCCTTGGGCCCAGGAAGAAGATATTAGAGGCCTGTCAGAGACGTCTGGAGGTCCTTGAGGACCCAGATATCATTGATGACACGGAACTGTAAGTGTTGAATGTGGAAATCTCCCAGCTTCCTGTTACTATATATGAACCAGTTTGTTTTCAGATTTCATTCTCTCCATGTTACAGATGATGGGAGATGACACTCCTGTGGTTTACTGCTTCTGACTTAAAGGAAGAAGAGGTAATGTAGTTTGGAAAGATAGCCATTAGACCTACTAACATAGAGGTTCTTAAACTTTTTGACCCATGCCACTTTGTATTTTATACACATATTTTATATGCTTGTATATTATATATAGTCATATAATAGACATAGATTAAAATCATCCCACAATTGCTCCAAAAGCACACCGCCTATTTTTAGAACCACTGTACTGACTGGAAAGCCTTTATGATTTATCTCCCTGGGTAAGCCAGACAGAGATAAATATGTGCTGAGATAAATATGTCAAGCGGGAAGAGATTATTTTTAAATATGCTATATCACCCACAGCACTACATAAGTGAAAACACTCAAAGGCTGTTTGTCTCAGCTGTATATCAGACGGCTGCAGTGTATGCCATATGAGCAAAGAGGTGATATATGCGCTTCTGAGAATACGTTTCTATGTTTGCCCCTATGGGGTTTAGTCTTGTGCCTCTGTTGTTAAAGCATTTTTTCTAACAAATTATTTTGTAATTGTTTTGTTGACTGTTGTAAATAATTCATTGATATTTTCGCAAAATACTTTAGCCATTAACCAACTTCAGACGTCTTTCACGTCTGCTCATAGTCTGCCATGTTTAAATAGGCGGCAGCATATACACCAAGTCGAGCAAGTTTGGTTTACTCATGGTAGGTCCAGTGGCTTTTGCCGTTGATCGCATATTATGTTACTGAAGTATTGTTCACCTTGTAAAATACATTGTATATTTGCTAATGCACAAATGTCCATTGCAAGGTTTTTAATCACATAAGTCTTATTGCTCATATGGGTTTCTTTGGTCTTTGTAAATGTGTCTTCCAGCAGTTTTTCAGTTGCTGTTATATACAGTACAATCTAAAAGAGAATATGCTAACATTAAATGTATACTTTTTTATACATGTTTTTTTTTTTTTCATGTTTTGTTGCCTAATACATTTTTTAGTAGACATATTGCAGTTTGCCACATTGAATTACTCTTGAATTTTGTAATAAAGAACAATGTTAGCGTTCTGATAATATGAAAATATAATATAATGTATGGGTATTAGGTAATATACTATATATATATATATATATATACGATGTACAAAGATATTAAGGCATACTCTTTTTCCAGTTTAAAATTATTTTCTGAGAGATCTGTGCATATTGTGCCAGGACGGCCACCTGCTGTAGGCTATTTATATTTTTACATTTCTTATGTGTGTGTAACAAAGAGGTAAGCAATAAAATCTTCTGCAAGTGACAAATTTCGTACTTGTACATTAAAGCCTGACCATTCAGTAAATGAGATGAATACAAGTCAGTCCGAAAGCTACAAAATTTCAGATAAACTTATTCGCTTATCAGTGAAAACCTCACTAAAAATAATCAACTGGAGTAGTATAACAAATGACACAATTATTTTATTTATGTAGTTATTAACAGGTGCTACACAATATCATGTGAAGGAGAAGAACAAGCCTACCTTGGCCTGCTGGAAAAGAGCATTGCACTACCATGGCTGGTCGTGATGCCTACAAAATACTGAATTCAAACAGGAGTAAAATAATACAAGAGTGAAATTAGAGTAGGTTTGGCCCGATAACTCTGGAAATTCACAGGTGTTGTTTTCAGTTCTTCTCAATTCATGAGTGTGCTCCATTCCAGTAAAACTGATAAAGTAGCTGAAAATGGTATTTGATAGTCAAAACAGAAAGGTGAGTTAATGAGTCTTCTCTCAGATATACTGTAGCTATTGAGGATCACACCAGACATGGATACTCTCATCACAACAATGAGGAGGACATAAAATATTCACTTTTTGAAAAGTGCCTTTTCAAGTACTGCCACACCTAATCTGTTGTATTGTAGGATTAATCAAAAGCCCCGTAAATGCTAGCAAAATTAGCCTCACGTGCGACAACCATCTCAGGCTACACCTAGAAAGCGGCTTGTAGAGCCTGCCATCAGAGCCAGATGCATGGTGTTCATTGGTTCTTCTGGACCTCTTCTGTCTGATGGGTGGAAGATGTATGTGTCGTGACTGTGACAGCTACCGGGGGCACACTATGGCACCCCCAGAGGAGGCAAGCAGGCAAATCGAGGTCACACACAAACTGCACACACATGCACATATAAATCTACTGTCTCTGGTGGCAGACAATGACCTCAGAAAGCCTATAGGGAAGGCATATTCAAATAGAGGGTGGCACAGGGACACATTGTAGGAGTAACTCCAATATGTTTGACTGTAAAGGAGAGGAAAGAAATGTAGCAGCTGCCATCTTCATGGTGTCTGGTAAGGAGGAGGCTAGGTTTCTCTGCTTGGCATGTCATGTACACATCTCTGGAAGCCACCAATATCAAGAGGATTGGTTTATACATTGATTTATTTTTATAGCTCTATTGCCTTCTGAGGTGACTGTCCCTTTTACACTGCTCCACAAGTACAGAGCTGAGTTCTTGGCGTTTTTGTACAGTACTATTGCATTGTATGTGACTTGACATATGACACTGCTCCACAACTGCAGCGTTAATTTTAGAGCCTGGCTAGTAATGAGCAGTAAAATGACATTGCGTGATATGTTTTATTTATTTCACACATGCATTGAATCATCACAATTCTTTGTATATTTCTATTTGCAGTATTATGTGAATGTCAATAATTAAGTCACGATGTATGTTCACCTTATATATTCCCGTAGTAAGAGTAAATTAAACGTAAAGTGGAAGACACACTACAGTAAAAGTTAGATGTTAAATTGAGTTTCATTCTCATCATATGCTGGATTTACAAAGTACACACCTGACTGGGTCATAGATATGGAATTATCAACTCTATTCCCATACAAAGTGGGTAAGGCAGGTAACTCACTAGGGTCATCAAACATAGGGTTATCAAAGCCATGGTCAACTGTCCCACCAAGGTCTTCAGTATCAGCATTTCTTCTGAGGATGCTCAAAGAAGGCAGTGAAGGGATTGAAGGCAAGGGAATTTGTGGAATTTGAACAATCCCCTTATGAACCAGGGCTGCCCCAAACCCAATGAGTGTCAACAGGATCAGTACTCCAATCACAGCTCCAGCCACCAACCCAGCATTGCTGTTCTTGTCAGATGAGGTTTGGATCTCTGCTCCAGCTATCCCCAGGTTGGAGCCATGCGAACGGACATCCTTCAGTATGTCCCGGCCTAGTGCCTCTGCCACTCGGCCTGTTTCCCCATCCACAACCACTACCTGGATTTCAGTGGCGGTGCCCAGAGGGACAACCCTTATGAACCACTGTGATTTCATGACCTTGGACATGCCCATCTGAACAGACTTATATGTAGGCTGGACAAGAAACAGGTGCTCCAACCGTTGTCTGTAGGACTGTAGGTTGAAGCCGGCTGCATACTGAAGAGTGACAATTGCGCCACACACGTCACAGCAATGTCCAAGAGGACGGAGGGGATTTGTACATGATAAAGAGGGACATGTTACACCGCTGCATATCCGGTCATGGTTTACTGAATTCCCACACTCACATCCAGAAGGATCGCTACAGCCTGACCCTTCAACATGTAGAGACGAAGAGCCGTGGAACTGCAGCTGACCCAAGCGTGAGTCGAGGTACTGGGAGAACTCTGAACTGGTGCCAAATTTCTTCCCCAGCACAGACACAGATTGCACAGGTATGCTGGGGCTGTTGGACGTTGTATCCACTCTGAATGACGACCGGGCTCTGAATATGACTTCATCGTACTGACAGGGCACGCTCTCTTCATGCACTGAGAACAGGAAGCGTCCTTTCTCCAGGTCATCTGGAGTTGCAGCTGCCTGCCACAGGACCGGGTCGAACCACTGAAGAGATTCTGAATCTTTAAACTGTGTTGTCGCACCTGCTCCGCAGCCCTGCTCTGGTCCACCGCCAATATAAAACCCGGCCCCTGAATTCAGGATGAACTCTCCATTAACCGGCAACCTCATCTCCTGGACAGAATGGGTGGTCTCCACATACACAGACACTTTTCTTTGTGCAGAAAACATAACTTTGTCATTACCACAGGGAATAATGCCTTTATCCCAGTTGGTCTCATTTTCATAGTTGGTGTCTGGTATCCATTGCTTGTAAAGTGCATTTGTTGTCCCTAAAAGACAAATGAGAAGAAATACGTCCTGTGCTTTCAGCATCATGAGTGTTTGTGTCCAACAGAGCAGAGAAACAAAACTGACCTTTGTTTCTATCCTTGTGACTCTCATGAGTTAACAGGTTTCCAATAATGTTGCTGAACATAGCTTTGCAACCTAGCTGCTTGTAAAATATTTACTTGTCTGAAGTAAAATAAAAAAGTCACATGTCAACTTGTTCCATGATGCTGTTTAACTGTTTTATTGCAGCACAGTGCTGCTGGATACTTTTTGATTTCCATAATATTAATAAAAACATAGCCTTTGTATTCAGTGTTTAACAAATGAAGGTACCACAGGGGTTGGCTACGCAAGAAAATGGTACTGAAAATAATAAAAATAATAAAATTATAATATTATAATAATACGTACTGTATACTATTTAACTAGGTATACACTTTTGTATTATTGCAGCAAAACATTTTATAACATCAAATTATCGGCCTAGTTATTTTCTAGAGTTGTTATAGTTCAGTATAATGGGTAACTTTCTTGGACAATAATTGAAAGCAGACTTGATTCAACATGTTCTAGAATTGGAAGCTGGCGATAGCGACATCTTGCGGCGGTAGAGTGTTATGCTTGACAGGAACTATGTGGGTAACACAATTCTTAATTAGTTAAAACCGTTTCCACCTGTCTTGTACAACCAAATACAGCGCAATAAGCAAGTTATATTGCTTCTAACTGTACAGCTAAAAATATGTGTAGAGACATATTTTTAGTAGGCCTGCATATAGGCCCATGTTGTGATTTTAGTCGGTCCCTGCATTTAAGTGTCTGAATTGACATGGAAACTATACCTAAGATGTTCCGTATGTGCAGCACACTCATCTGTAGGTAAATATTTATATATTTAGTTTTCATTCAGCTTTAGTTTAACAAGTCACACATCTACTCCTTCCCGGACGTCGACTGCAGCTCTACAGTTAGAAGAAATACATAACGTTAAAGTTATATCTTCTAATATTCTAATCTTCTAATCTGTTGTTCTTATAGAAAATCGCATAATGAACAAAGAGAATGTGCAGAGGGTCACCCACCCAACATTGAAACAGCACACACAGATGATATTCAGCGTGTGCCCAGCCTTACACAACTCGCAAGTGTTGAAGCAATAATTGAGAGGGACCACAAAGGCGGTGGCTGGCTGCTGTCTGGTATAGTCTGCGTTAACATTCTGCTCCTGGGATGCGCTTTAGTCAGTGGCAGTGCCATCAGTAGTGAAGCCATCACGGCTATGCACCGACAGGTTTTCCTCCTTTTACTCCTCCTCCTCACCATCTTCTGGATGTTGTTTTATACACTATTCACTGCCAGAAAGGATCATGCAATCCTTTACAAAGACAGCCATGCTGGACCTGTGTGGCTCAGAGGTAAGCGCAATGTCCAATCCCAGTGTATAGGATACACTTAATGTCGTTCTCGAGGTTTTCCTTTTCTTTCCTTTTTTTTTTCGTCTCGTTTTTGGCAAAGCCCGCAGATCATTGAATTGTGATGGGGAAGTCATAAGTCATACTTAAAATGTAAGGTATAAAGAAAACTGATTCAGTACTTGTGATTATATCTGATCTTTGTATTTGTTTTAAAGGAAGTGTCAGCTTTACTTGGCTACAGTATGCCCTCTGCAAGGCCTGCCCATCCATAATGACGAACGTAAATGCAATGTTTCTTTAGTAACATGCCGCTGTTTTGTTATTTCATTCCACAAGATCTGAATGATCTAAGACGGGAGGTCAGTGCCTCTTGGTAAACTTTACATATGAGATTATTTGTTCATGTTGTTGTT
>JAODUG010037701.1:0-17677 GCA_027564795.1 Aphredoderus sayanus
TTTAAATCACACCTTAAGACGCATCTTTTTAGACAAGCTTTTCAATAGCATTTAATTTTATGGCGTATGCATCTTTTTAATCTGCTTTGTTTTTTACTGTATTTTGTGTTTATATGGTGTATGGTGTATTTTTGTTGTAATTTCATTTGTTTGACTGTAAAGCGCTTTGTCACTTTTTGTCTGTGAAAATGCGCTATACAAATAAAATGTACTTACTTACTTACCACCTGCAAGCATCATTGGGCAAGATGTCTAACCCCAATTGCTCCCAGGGGTTAGGTGCTCCTTGCATGTCTTGCACTGCTATCAGTGTACGAATGAAATGTAAAAAATGTAAAATAAATGTAAAAATGAGTGTTCAACTATATGACAAATGTATTACATTTAAGTCGCTTTGGATAAAAGCATCTGCCAAATGCTGTAAATTGACATACCTTTAAACCTCTACATAAATTATGCAAACACAGGTTTGGCATAACTCGTCGACATACCTGGGAGGAAATACAACTGTATCTCTGCTTGCTCCGATTTGTGGCAATGAGGATTTTCATCCTGGTAGAGCAGACCTAGGGTTTAAAACCTGGGCATCTAAGGGACTAGCCAAAGTAGCTGACCTTTACAATGAGAACTTAGTGTTTAGTTCATTTGAGGATCTTAAAACTAGGTATGGGATTCCTGCAAAACATTTCCTTAAATATTTGCAGCTGAGAAGCTTTATTTGGTCCAAACAAAATAATAGTTTAACAATTTCCCCCAGGTCTTACTTTAGAGGATTATGCCTTAAAATGTCTGCACTCCAGGGGTCAGGTTTCTTTGTTGTACACGCTTTTTGAAAGTAAATCTAAAGAATCTTCACTAAATACATTGAAAGCATGGTGGACAGATTTGCAGGATAACATAACAGAGTGGTCAAAGCATGTTCTCTAGCTCAAACCCAATAAATAAGTATACTTTAAGTATACATAAGTATACATGAAACACAGGGAATTAAGTCATCACAAGCATTCCTTTTCTTCTGCCTACTTAATTCGGCCCAGCTCGCTACATTGGTGTCAGGAGTAGGAATTAAGCTGCACAAAGAAGGATGGAGAAAGAGATTGAGGAAGTTGAGTGAGTGCTGGAATAGACCCAAAGAAACTTAATGCGGCAGAAGATGTGGCCTGCCCGAGACGGAGTCTAGTGTGCCCTGATGAGGCAACGGGATGACACCACTAGAGCCATACATCTCACAAGTCCGCCTGGCACAGCGGCTGGAGCAGCGAAGAGGGTGCCACCCACCTGTAATTGGAGGGGAAAGCACTGCAGGTGCTCCTTGACTTAGCCCCAACAGAACAGCAGAATCTCAAGGCCTTGACCATCACGCTGGAGAGAAGGTTTGGGCAACGATGCTACGCGGGCCAGAGCAGGGAGCAGCTAACCAATTGCTGCCATCAAGGAGGAGAATGCCTGGGCGCATTTGCTGCAGGTGTGCAGCTACATGTTCAGCAAGGCAACCCACAATTTCAAGCAGTTGCACAGGAGGAATTGGCCCTCCATGCTTTCTTACGAGGGCTCGCACCTGAACAACTACACCAGCATGTTTACCTCGCCAGGCCCTAGACACTTGATGAAGCATGCCAAGAGGCTGAACAAGCTGAGGGAGTCTTTTCCACGCAAGGTGCCCTACCCAAGACCTCTGCTTGCCAACCATGTGTCCTGTTGGCTGACCACGAGGAGGGAGGGACAGAAGAGGTCTGCCAAGTTCAGCCACCACCACAACGGTCCTAGTACTGGCCTCCACTGCCCTGTCGACATTTCCCCAAGTCGCCAGACTGCTGTTCCTGATGTGATGAGCCTGGCCACGTGGCTCCTAACTGCCTAACTCTGGTACCAAAAGCAAGAACTCCCCAGCTGGAGGGAAATGACAAAGGAGTGGTTTAGTGTTTAGTGAGTGGTCCACCACTCCAGTCTCCAGCCCCCCTCCAAGGCCCATGCACCCTGGTAGGCCGCTTTGGTCACACCAAAGAACTGTACCTAAAGTCAGCTCGATGGCCAGCCCTGCTGAGCCCTAGTAGACACTGGGTCCACCATTTCCCTGGTATGACCGGGCGTCCTCCCTGGAACTCATGGACCGTCACCAATAGATTAGTTGCCAACCACCACTCAGATGGTAACAGTGACGGTAGAAAAAGCTGACATGAGAGGGAAGAAGTCACTGTAGGTACAGGCTGGGGACCACAAGCTGGCACATTACTTCTGGCTCGCCAACATTTGGGACCCATGTATCATTGGCCTAGACCTACTGACCCACTGGGACGCTTGTGTCGATGTGTCGAGGACAGTCATCACCCTAGGCGCAGAGGTGGTGGCACTCCAACCCGGTCAGAAGAAGAATGATAGGACCTGTATGGAAAAATATGTATTCAAACTGATGTACATTTGTGTTACAATGTTGTGTTGAGTAGAAAATGGAAAACTAGAAGGGAGTCAAGGCCATTTAAGGTAAGTTTAGGGATCCGGCTGGAGCAAGGATTTGTTCCAAGCACATAATGAGTGAAGATATTAGCAAACAACCTTGACTCGCACCCTCCTGGCTCAGCACAAAATACATATAAAAGTTTCATGCATTAGGTCAGTCAGACTTGCAATTAGTGTATTGCCTGTGTTGACTCCTTGCAAGTAAAACTTTTGAATGAAAACTCCAGTGATTCTGTCCATATTGATACATTTTCCTATCGTCGTCGAACGGCAGCCATCATAGAAGCACCGAGCCCCTGTGTTCAACTTGCCAAGCAACCACCTGAACCACGTTCCAGGGCCATACAGTGGCGTCGCCACCGATCCAGCCAACGTGACCACCGTATGAGACTGGCCAACCCCTGGGAACATTGGTGAGCTGAGGAGCTTCTTGGGCCTGGGGTCCTGTTCTTTCGGTCATGACCCAACCTTCATGACCATAGGTGAGGGTAGGAATGAAAATTGCCCGGTAGATCGAGAGCTTTGCCTTCCGGCTTAGCTCTCGTTTTGTCACAATGGTGTGGTAAAGCGATTGCAATACCGCTCCTGCTGCTCCGATTCTCCGGCCAATCTCCCGCTCTAATGTACCCTCACTAGCGAACAAGACTCATTCCCTACCTGGAGTAGGCACTCCGTCGGTTTCCTGCTGAGAACCATTGCCTCAGATTTAGAGGTCCTAATCCTCATCCCAGTTGCTTTACACTCGGATGCGAACTGATCCAGTGAGTGCTGCAGGTCACGGACCGATGATGCCATCAGGACCACGTCATCTGCAAAGAGCAGCGATGAGATCCACAGGCCACTGAACCACAATCTCTGACCCAGAGCTCTGCAACTTGTATTCTATCATTCTTTCATTAAAGCTGATTTCTCAGCTTTAATGAAAGAACTCACACATTGACTTATTCCTCCTTTAACTCCATCAAAGAACACACAGGAACTGGGACCTGAATTAGGCCAGATTCCTTTATTTGGTGACCCCGACGTGATGGAGTGGAGGTCCTAGAAGACCAGAACAAGAGACACCACAGCGGAGGAACATAAGGGGTGACAGTACCTGAGTGCTCACCTAAAAAGGTAAACAGACATCTGTTCTATTGAACGTCTGTGATTGGCTATTGTCAAAACATTGTACTGTCATCCTGAAACATAACTTCTAGTCATTGTATAAGAATACAGAATATAAGTTAGGTAAAAAGTGTAACAGTGAATAGCGGGCTGGAGTGACTAGGTCCTCCCGAGAAAAGGTAGGGCTAGAATTTAGTAAGAAGTAAAGTAAAATTGAGAAGTGGGCTGGTGTGACTGGGTCTTCCCGAGAAAAGGCCACACTAGCGAATAAACAGAACGGAGAGACAGAGTCCTCCCAATAAAGTGTTCGTTTATTCAGACGTGGAGTTGACGGGGTCCTCCAAATAATACGGTCTGTAGAATTCACTTTGGTCTAAAGGTGACAAGGTTTCTTTCCAGTAAAAGACAAGGGTGATTGAGATGTTTGCATAAAGGGAAGAATAGAATGCCGGCTGGGTGTTAATTGTTGCAACAAATATCGATTGTGGGCTTTTGTATTGTGTTGTGGTGTTTTATAATTTGTATAATTTGCTGGGTTGTTTGTATGAGTGTAGAGTGTTGTGTGTGTGTGTGTGTGGGTGTGTGTGGTACAGCGCTGAAGTGTGCGTGTGACCATATAAGGGCAGTAGGAGAAAGACGAGTCAGAATAGAGGGAGAATATGACAGAAATAGATACGAGTTGGAGCTGGTACTACAGCATCTGATGTCTGGGGTTCCAAGAGAAGGAAAGAAACAAATAAAAGAGGACTAAGAGACAGTGATGAAATAAGTTAAATAGAAATATGCAGGGGTTAAAGGGAGGCTTGCTCAGCGCTTGATAAAAGCGGAGTTAGATGCAATAGCAGACTGTAGCAAACATGCACATGGAGAGAAGAAACAAGCTCATAAAAGTAAGTGGAAGAAAGTGAGAGATTAGTTATTTTTGTTTATTTGTTCCCTTCATCCTTTGTTTTTCAAATGTTTTAATTAACTGTAAAGTACGTTGAGTTGCACATTGTGTATGAAAGGTGCTATAAAAATAACATTTATTATTATCATTATCAGTTGTCATGCAGGGGAAGTGCCCTGTTGAAATAAGAGCACAGCTAGAGAATGATGAGAAGATGCAGCGGTTGGTTAGTCTGGGTCCGGGGCTGACAGAAGCTGCCGATCTGTCACGCCCCGAAACAGGACCAGAGCCAGGTGGGGATGCAGCAAATCCCTGGCCCACGTGAGCCATTACACCAGCACAATCTTTAGACAGAACCAGCCATTGGGGCACCCCGAGCGGCTGTAGAGAGAAATGGATGAACATGACTATGGGCCAAAAAACTGCATTTGGAGACTGCTGCGCTATTATTGGAAAACAAGTGTCTAGCTGGGAACTCACACAGCAGTCAGCGGGCACTGGCAGGAGCACTGACTCCTCTCCCTTCTCCCCACTCGCTACCTATTGGGGGGCTGCAATGCACGAACGTTATCACATTCCCACGGTGTCCATGCATGGTGCCCAGGTGTTCTAGTGACCAGTGGGATAGGCACATCATACACCACATGAAGTGTCACCAGGACAAGCCAGATGAGAACACAGACTGACTCAGCTCAGGTCCAGCTATTAAAGCTGCAGTTGGAGGAAGCCAGGCGAAAGGCTAGTGACAGTAAGAGAGAGAGAAAAAGTGTTGAGGCCTAGCAGATGGTACAGCAGGCAGCTCCTCGGGCAAAACCTCAAGCAGGTGGTGAAGGCCCCGCAGGAGATCAGAACCAGTGGGGTGGTCAGGTTAATTAGTAGGGTCCAGGGCGACAAAGCTACAACGCGCCGTATATGAGAGGTGGCCGTGGAGGTCGAGGTGGTGGTAGTCGCAAGGGATTCAGAGGTGCGTCCAGTGGTGGTGTGGGATGTTTCATCTGTGGGGACCCGAACCATTGGGTTAGGAACTGCCCCCTGAATCCTGGTGGCTATGGCAACAACACACTAGACTTGTGACCTAACCCTACATGGATCAGAGGTGGTGGCGGTCCCCAGAGAGGAATGCAAGCTCATGCACCCTATGGAGGGGCAGCTCCACGTCAAGGACAGTACCCCATGTGGCCACATGATGGTGGCCAGGGGCAGGGCCCGGCCTACTGAGGATGCTCGAGACCCCTGGAGCAGGAGGGGTGGCAGACCCCTACCTGCAGCTGAGAGTAATGGACAGGGAACTCTAATTTCTGCATCCATGCAGACTGTCCTTTATGGGAAGAGACTTGTTAGTTAAATGTGTAGTGTCCATTTTGTGCAGCTCTAACGGGCTGAGGGTGTCTTTTCCACATGGATACGCTGTTGACGGTGCTATGACTGGAGGAGAAGGGGCTTCTCAGCTACTGTTGTCCACAGATAACCAACAGCTAAGGGGATGTGTGCAGACATTTACTGGGGGGTAGTCCTGCCTGAGGGAACGGGCCACAGTGGAATATTCTCTCTTCCAGTCATGGCTCCCTTGGATCCAGTGTTTACATCCATACGCCTCTCCTTCTGATCGCCATGTTACCCTATTTTATGATAGGAACAGGGATGACATTTATCAGCATGAGTTCTGAGATGGTTGAGGGCACAGATTGGGGGATTAAATCCACATGTATTCCTAAGGGGGGGGTCTAAGGGGGTAGCTAAGGGGGTAGCCGCAGACATAATTTTATCCCCTGCTCAGATGCAGTGGTATCACTCAGACGTTGCATTTTTATCTTGCTGTTTCTGAAAAAGCACAGACGGTCAATGGGGTGCTTTTCCAGGAAAAAAGGGGGAGGCATACAGGTGCTACTGTATATTAGTGTTACACCTAGATCCAGTAGAAGCAAGACACCCACCACGCACCAAACATGCAGCAGGGGTCACAACATTTTTGCTAAAGACAGCCCACACCATTGTAAAGAAAGGGTGTTGAAGGATGTGAAAATTAGAGAGGACTTCAAAGCAGAACCATTGGTAGACCCAGCTGAGATCCTGTTCACTGATGGTGTTAGAGGCAGCATTCGCAGTGGTACGAAAAGTGGGACAAAGCTTTGAAGTGGTGAAAGCTGAATGTTTGACTGGTAAACCATCAGCTCAGCCATCAGAATTACAACAGACATTGCTGAGGATCAGAAGGAAAAAAGGTGACACTTTATAGTGACTCAGCCTATGTAGGGGGGGCGTTCCAGATAGAGTTGAGCCAGTAGATGAGAGCAGGCTTCCTAACAGCAGCTAAAACACCAATCAAACATGAGAAGGACATGAAAAGATTAGTGGAAGCACTAAAGAGACCAGCTGCAGTGAAGTGCAAGGGAGATGACAAAACAGACTACTATGTAGCGTGAGGTAACCAGGAAGCAGACGGGGCAGCTAAAGCAGCAGTGGAGTACAGCCCTCAGTACAGGATGGTAGTGGCAGGAAAGACAGTACATGCATTAGTAGCACCCTGTGATTGGAGTCTGGTCATCAAAGAACAACAGCAAGCCTTCCCTCAGGAGCAAACAGTGTGGGTGGAGAGAGGGGCTACACAGAGTCCGGAAGGACTGTTGAGGTCATGTGATTGGTGACCAGTGTTACACGCAGGGCTAGTGGCATCGGTGTTAAGGGAAGCTCATGGGATGACACACTGTGGGAAGGTACAAATGAAAAGGGAACTAACACATTGGTAGAACTTATTTTTACCGGCTATGATAGACAACCATGTGCGTGAGTGAGAAGTGTGCGCGGGTTTCAACGTGTGCCCCAACATAAAACCCCTTGAGGGGCAATTTCCCTTACTTAAGGGACCAGGTCCTGATTGACCTGACTGGGTTCAGCATGTCTGTACATGCTGAACCCAGTGCGAGGTATGAGGTATTTGCTTGTGGCAGTGGATGCATTTACAGGGTGGCTAGAGGCAGTGCCTACTAGATCAGAGGATGCTAAAACAGTGATAAAATTTCTGATTAATCAGTACATTCATACTCATGGGTTCCCTAGGAGAATCCGATCCGACTATGGTACCCACTTTAACCCTCGTGATGTACTCAAAAATCTCGTATTTGGCCACACGGCAGCGCCATCTGATTGTGTATGATTTGTGTTTTTCAATTGGCATTTAGAGGTGCTACTTCTCATCCCAGCTGCTTCACACTTGGATGCAAACCAATCCAGTGAGTGCTGCAGGTCATGGACCGCAATCCCTCCCCACCACAACTACGCCTCGATATGCTGTCCATGAATACCACAAACAGGATTGGTGACAAAGATCGCCCTGACAGAGACCAACACCCACCTGGAACGAGTCTGATCTTCAAGCGAGAATCCGAACACAGCTCTCGCTTTAAGCGTACAGTGATAGGATAGCCATAACAAGGGAACCCCTCACACCATACTCACTCGGCACCTCCCACAGTATCTTCCTGGGGACCCAGTCATATGCTTTCTGCAGATCCACAAAACACGTTTGACACACTTGGGCATACTCCCAAGCCCCCTCCAGGATCCTTGTGAGAGTAAAGAGCTAGTCCATTGTTCCACGGCCAGGATGAAAACCGCATTGTTCCTCTTCGATCTGAGGTTCGACTATCCCAAACCCTCCTTTCCAGCACCTTGGAGTGGACTTTTCCAGGGAGGCTTAGAAGTGTGATACCCCTGTAATTGGCACACACTCTTTGGTCCCCCTTATTAAAAGGGGAACCACCACGTCACTCCTTCGGCACTGTCCCAGACTTCCACGCAATGTTAAAGAGCTGTGTCATCCACGACCTCCCCTCCACACCCAGAGCTTTCAGCATTTCCGGACGGATCTCATCAATCCCCAGGGATTTGCCACTGTGTAGTTGTTTGACTACCTCAGTGACTTCCGCCAGGGAAATTGACGATGATACATCAGCCTCCCTCTACCATAGTAGACTTCAGGAGTTCCTTCAAGTGTTCCTTCCACCACGATATTACTGCCTCAGCTGACGTAAACAGCGTCCCATCCTTACTGTATACAGCTTGGATGGTTCCCCCTTTCTCCTTCCTGAGATGGCGGATGGTTTTCCAGAAACACCTTTGTGCAAACCGAAAGTCCTTCTCCATGTCTTCTCCGAACTTCTCCCACACCCGCTGCTTTGCCTCTCTCATGGCTGAGGCTGCAGCCCTTCGGGCCTGTTGGTACCTTGCAACTGCCTCTGGAGTCCTCCAGGATAACATATACTGGAAAGCCTCCTTCATCAGTCGGACAACTTCCCTGACCACCGGGGTCCACCACAATGTTCGAGGGTTACCGCCCCTTGAGGGTTTAAACATTGCCCACTCAAGTTCAATGTCCCAAACCTCCACAGGGCTGCCAGAAAAGCTTTGCCGGAGGTGTGAGTTGATCCCGTGGACAGGGGCCTCCTCCAGACGTTCCCAATTCTCCCGCATCACCTGCTTGGACTTACCAGGTCTGTCCAGAGTCTTCCCCCACCCCTTGACCCAACTCACCACCAGATGGTATTCAGTTCACAGCTCCGCCCCTCTCTTCACCCGAGTGTCCAGAAAATCGATCATCGACCTTCGGCCTAGGGTCCTCTGGTACCAAGTACACTTATGAGCATCCTTATGTTCGAATATGGTATTTGTTATAGACAGTCCATAACTAGCACAAAAGTCTAATAACAAACACCCACTCGGGTTTAGATCAGTTACTCCCAATCAGGCCTCTCCAGGTATCTCCATCATTGCCCACGTGCGCGTTGAAATCTCCCAGCAGAACACACTGTACGGCATAAATATAGCTCTGTAAATTGGATTCTAGGAGCAGATGTGAGTGGCAAAGACCCTATGGGTCTCATTAAATTTAACCTGTTTCACCCACCTAAAAACACAACACCCTCTTCGCCCAATGCAACAGTGCAGCCAAGTAAGGAAGGCCAAGGGCCGATGGTGCTCTCATTCGACCCAACTAAATTGTCCACTACCAACCTTATTAAAATATCAACTGCTATGGGGATAGAAATCTTTGGTTAACATGGATGGCGTAAACAGCACTGTTAATGGGCATGGTAGAGTGTGTGGCCCACCCTGACCACAGCGCCAGGACACGCTTTGTTCCCTGACAGTGACCCCAAGGGCTTCCATTGTATGCTGGCCCTCACTATGACTGCCAGCCTATCAAATTGTACGACCCTTAGCTCTATCTTTCTCCCGGTCAATAATAAAACTCACCCACCTATATTTGTCCCAGTGTCAGGTCTCAGCCACCTGTCTCAGCCGAAATACTGGTACCACCCAGATGGGCACTAATGTTCGGATTGGTGTGCTCGCGTTATTAAGGTTACCTCCTGGTCTAATGCTAGCTCTATGGTATGGGCCCGTGCTGATTTTGTTCTTGTGGTGTGAGGAGAGGACGTTGTTTCTGCAGCTTCCTCCCACCTGGTCTGTGTGTTGCGTCTGGCCAATATGACCAGAGACGCCATTGCAGGACTTTCTGAACAACTGGCCACTACTTCCCTAATGGCAGTACAAAACCGCATGGCCTTAGACATGCTGCTGGCAGAGAAGGTTGGGGTGTGCTCAGTGTTTGGTGATCAGTGTTGTACTTTCATCCCCAACAACACGGCCCTGGATGGTTCAGTTACCTACGCGTTAAAAACCCTCTGGGTGAGATTTTTTAAAATATGTTTCGGAAATGGAAAACTCTCATTGTCTGTGTGTCTGTGTTGTTGTCTTTAATGGGTATGCTTTGTGCAGTAGCACTCTGTTGATGTTGCTGTATCCCCTGCATCCGTTCTCTGTGCGAGCTGCTGTGGAGAAGAAGGTTTCCTTCTGCCACCCTCCTCCCTATCAGCTCTGGCAGTTCCAACAAGAGACCCAACTGCTGATGGGTCTAACTGACAACACCAACGAGGAGCATGTTACTGTTGGACTGTAGGGTGTTTGGTCTCCAAGTGGAGAGCAAATGGGGATTGAAGAATAATTAACAATCATTTATTAATTTCTTTTAACAATAATTTATTGTTTGCTTTACAATGAGGCTTCAAGTATATCACTGTGTGAGATAAATGGTGTAACTGTGATTGCATGGGAGTGGGGGCTTAAAGAGCGGAGTGTTACATGACTACCATACCTATGTGGTCACGTAACATGAAGGGGGCACAGAACCTTGACCAACAGGAAGTCAGCCTTGACTGTACCCCGCGATTGCTAAACCGCAGCTGAGTTAAGGGAACGTAACAACTCCATATATGGCAGAAGTGTCAGCTGCACCCTGTAACTCATCAGTCCCGACTTTCTGCCCTGACACATGTTGTTTTTGGCTAGGGAAATTACTCTGACCCAGAGCTCTGCAACTTGTATTCTGTAAATCTTTTATTAAAGCTGATTTTTCAGAACTCACACATTGACTTATTCCTTCTTTAACTCCATCAAAGAACATGCAGGAAATGGGACCTGAATTAGGCCAGATTCCTTAACACGCACCTTGTTTTTTATAATATGATGGACCGTTTCATCATTGTGTACATTGATGACATTCAAATTTTTTCCAGAAACCTGGAGGAACACGTGTTTCATGTCAAACAAGTTTTCCAATGTTTACTGGATCATTACTTGTATGTGAAGGCGGAAAAAAGTGCTTTCCGTATCACCTCAGTACAGTTCCTTTGGCTTCATGCTGACACCTCTTGGTGAAAATATGGATGTCAACAAAACAACGGCAGTGCGCAATTGGCCTCAACCTCAGACTAAAAAAGAACTCCAGCGATTCCTCGGCTTCGCCAACTACTACCGTCGTTTCATCAGTAAATTCAGCGGGGTTGGTTCACCCTTATCGTCTCTGACTAGCAAGAAAGGCAAGATCTTACATTGGACGGACGATGCAGCCTTCCTCAGACTCAAGGAATTGTTTGTTTCTGCTCCGATTCTCTGCCAACCTGATCCCATACACCCATTTGTTCTGGAAGTGTCAGAAGTTGGAGTAGGGATAGTTCTGTTTCAAAGATCTGGTTCTCCTTTTAAACTCCACTCATGTGCCTTTTACTCTCGCAGACTGACACGTGTTGAACGGAAGTACGATGTAGGAAACAGAGAGCTACTATCTATGAAGTTGGCAATGGAGAGTGGTGACATTGGCTCGAAGGTGCACAACATCCCTTCCTAGTAAAGACTGATCATCGCAATCTTGAGTACATCAGAGATGCTAATAGACTTAACTCTCGCCAAGTACGCTGGTCTCTGTTTTAGCCGGTTAAACTTCACTGTAACCTAAGAAATAAGAATGTTAAAGCTGATACCTTTATCAGCTTGTCTGTTTGAACCACCTATTCGTGACTAATTTCTCAAAAGTTTGTCGCCTTATTCCTCTGCCTGCTCTGCCATCTGCCATGGAGTTGACCGAAATTGTTTTCATCAATTCAGGATCCCTGAGACATTGTCTCCGATCGAGCTTATCAGAGACAATGTCCAGTTAATTTCCAGAGTGTGGAGCGCTTTCTACGACAGATTGGGGGTCACGGTCAGTCTTTTGTCTGGATACCATCCTAAATGTAATGGTCAGTGTGAACGCCTTAACCAGGACATGCTCACGTCAGCCACATGACTGGAGTAGTTTTCTGCCGTGGGTTGAATATGCTCAAAATTCTGTTCCATTATTCTCTTGGCATCACGCCTTTCAATGTGTCCTAAGTTATCAACCTCCTTTGTTTCCGTGGGAATTGGAGCCTGGTCCTGTTCCCGCGTTGATAATTGGTTTCGACGCAGTAGCCAGGTATGGGAAACAGCTAACAAGCACCTCAACTGAGTCTGCAGGCGGACCGTCGTCGCTGGCCCACTCCTGTCTATATCCCTGGACAGCGGGTCTGGTTGTCTACCCAGAACATTCGTTTTCGTCTTCCATGTAAGAAACTCTGGCCTTGATTCATCAGTCCCTTCGTGATTACTCATGGCATTAACCCTGTCACTTATCGTCTTAAACTTCTGTTCCAGTATAGGATCTCGCCCTCCTTCCACATTTCTTTGTTGAAACCTGTGCATAGCAGCCCGATTCATCCTCCTGTTGCCTTGCAGTTGGTTCCAAAAAGGTTTAATACAAATCGACAAACAATACAAAAGAAGACGTGTGACGGTTATCGCTGACTCGAACATAAAGGCACACACGATAAACAAAAACCCACAACCAAACAGTCCACACCCCAGCCTTAAATACCCAACCAAACCACCCCAGGTGAAGCCCATTCAACAATCAACCCCAGGTGCAAACAATGTCCGGTGAGTGTCCTGCCAGTGAGACAGGAACAACGTGACACCCTTCCTTGATACAACCTATGTTTCTAATGTTTTTGACCAAGTTTAAGTCCTCGTTTTTTCCTTGCCTACTCCCTTCTGTAACTTAGATAACTGACCTGTGTATCATTCTTACTGCCTGTTTTCGACTCAGAATTAAGCCTAGCCCTTTTTATACTGTGGCTGTTAGTTTGGACCTCTCCGTGTTTTGACTTCAGCCTGTTCTCATGACAACGATTCTGCCTATCCTTGTCTTCTAAAATAAACGTATTGCAAGCTCTGCAATTGGACTATGTTAGAGAATTTCTTGATTTCCAGTGTATTACCAGCAAATATTAGTCAGTCTTACGACAATTTAACGTATCACTGTCGCGTGTCTTTAATTGTTTGTATCCTGCTGTATCCTGATTGATTACCATTGTAAACAATCCAGTTTACCATCATTGTAAATTGCCACCTCATGATTACCACTTCAAGGTTCTCAGTAGCCACCCCAACTTTCTTTATATTATAAAGCCTGTTTATGTCTGTTTGACCTCAGAAAGCATATCACATAGCATGATGTATGTTGCTCTCTGCTTGGCCAAGCTATATTAAATATATTCAAGTAAGACAACTGGACTCAGATCTGAAATCCTTTCTCTAACAGATTATCACCTCCCATCTGGAATTCTTACACAGTTACAACTGTAGAATTAGAATTGGCGCCCTCTATGTGCCACAAAGAGATAGTGATTTCTATCAGTTTGACCCGGAGGACAACATGAGGGTTAAGACTAGATTAATATGAAAGAATTTCATTCAAAACCTTGAAATAATCTTTATATTTCCTAGAATAGCCCCGCCAAAAGCATTTTGTACCCCATCCCACCACAGTCCTGTCTTCTGTGGCTGGTAGTCATATTATTTTACAGTGCCTGTAGGCAGCTTCAATCTGCTATTGCATGTTCATACTGTATGTCCTCATTTCTATTTAATTGACCTCGAAACAGTAGAGTACAGTAGGCGTCACAAAATCGTTATGTTGTCTGTTCACCACCACCTTCAATATCCAATCCTTTTCTCTCTGTCAATGAGTTGAATACCTCATTGGTTCAAATTATAATGCCTCTAAAATGTATTTTATTGTTTGTTTGGGCACAGGATGGGGAGAGCAATAAATATGAATAGTTTTTTTGCTATACATATTTCTAACACATTTATGGGATAAGAGGAACTTTTCATCATTCATATTCCTTGACATTGTATGTACATACTACTGTGATAGCTGAAGAACTGGAGCTCCAGAAAGGGGACCCGTGGTCAGGCTGTTGTCAGGCACACTAGCACAGCTCAACCCCCAAATGTCACTAGATCGCCATGGAAACCCAGCGTCAACCCCTCTCCCCTTTCCCCTACACACACACACACACACACCTCTTCTTTATGAAGTCATGTGAGTGCAGTCCCAAGCTGTAATGCATTTGAGTTGACTAAATGGTCCAGTGTTTGTGATTTTGTCAGACAGGATTTAGTTCTGGTAATAATTTCACTGGGGAATGACAAATCTATATGAAACCTCCTATTTGTGTTTGTTACCTCCCATAATTACCCTGAGACCTCCCTTTCTTTTAATTATACATCTGCTTGTTTACTTTTGTTTATGCATCTCATTTCAGTTTGCAATGTCTGAATATAACAAAGATATGAAGCCAAGATTTAAACAGAGTTTATGTTTATTGAATGCCTTGCACGCTATGTGGGCTGGTTGAGGATTCTGCTGTTCCTCTCGGGGCTCCGTTTTTGAGGTGGTCCTGGATTATTGTAAACACAAGAGACAGAAACACGATCCACGTTAGTCTTGTTGACTTACCCCACTATTCCACCACTATAGACTGCGAGAGAGTAGCCTACTTCCTTCCCGCTTGCTCTCTCCTGATCCTCTGGGGCCAGTTGTTCAAAAAATTTAATTAAAATGAGCAATCCGGGATCAGGTAATGCATTTTACTTTTACACCGGTTTTTCAAAGTAACATTGTATTTGGATCACCCTGATCCAGATTCACACTTTTTAAAATTACAAAATCTGGATTAGCAGTGCACTACTGCACACAGTATGTAGTCTTAGGATACTATGTAAAGATAAGCAGGTAGAATCGCCAGTGTGGGGTCACTTTAAGTATTCTTATTTGAGGAGACAAATAATAATAAAGAATAACTGAATACTCCCCTTTTATTTCCACTTTCATTTAAACAGTCAAACCCTTGTACAGAGCCAGGGCTGTGATAGTGTTGTGTGGTGCAGCCTACATCACTGTATTGTGTTCCAGTGTACAGAGCCAGGGCTGTGATAGTGTTGTGTGGTGCAGCCTGCATCACTGTATTGTGTTCCAGTGTACAACGCCAGGGCTGTGTACAAACTAATGTAGTTTTTAAGCACGCACACAGAATGGGACCATGAGCCTGACCCTGGCTATCCGAGAGGAGCTTGGAGTACAGCCGCTGCTTCACGTCGAAAGGAGCCAGTTGAAGTGGTTCAGGCATCTGGTAAGGATGCCCCCTAGGCGTGTCCCTAGGGAGGTGTTCCAGGCACGTCCAACAGGGAGGAGGCCTCGGGGAAGACCTAGGTGGAAAGATTATATCTTCACACTGGCCTGGGAACGCCTCGGGATCCTCAGTCAGAGCTGATTAATGCTACTACTGCTGCTACCCCTGTGACCGACTCTGGATAAGCGGTTGAGGATGGATGGATGGGCTCACTTTATCTCAGTAAAGTTGATAACAGTTCAAGTGACTAGTTCTATATGCTCCAGCAGGGGACCCCAAACTTCCCTTTCCTGAGCCAACAGATCTAATTCGTAGCGCTCCACCTCGCGCACAAGTTCTGGTTCCACAGAGGTGACGTTCCACATCCCCAGAACCAGCCTCTGCTGCCTCGGTCTGGTCTGTCGAGGTCCCTGACCTTCACTGCCACCCAAATGACAGCGCACCCAACCCCCACGGTTCATCCCACGAGTGGTGGGCCCATAGGATGGAGAGGACGGTGTCACATTGCTTCTTCGGGCTGTGCCTGAGCAGGCGCCGTGGCAAACCCGGCCACCAGGTGCTTGCCAACGAGCCCTCGCTCTGGGCCTGGCTCCAGACGGGGGCCCCGGGCTTCCTCCGGGCAGGGTAGCTCTTCCTCTATAGTTGTTTTCCATGAGGGGTATTCATTGTCTGGCCCCTCCACTGAGACCACTTTGCCTTGGGATACCCTACCAGGAGCACAAGGCTCCAGACAACACAGCTCTCAGGTTCACAGGGACTCACAAACCTCTTCACCACGACTTGTTATCCATCCATAAAAATAAATCAGCAGGATTTAGAGAATTCTCACATTGGGCCACACTATTATGGAACTCCCTACCAGCTGATGTCAGGGGTGCTAGTACTTGTAAAAATTGTGGTTTTCAATAGTATTGCCTGTGGGATTAGTTTAGAGGTTACACCTGTTGGGGACTTACCTCTGACCTGCGGCCTGCCAACCAGAGGAATGCCCCTGTGCCTTAGGGGTGTGGGCAGCCTTACGATTGGTGAGCAGGCAGGGGAAGACAGGTCCAGGTTCCAGTGGTTATGGAGATAGATCTGGCTCTCTGGTGCACCGGGAAGCCTGAGCACGGTGCTATAAGCAAAAGTAAGTGTGTTGTTCCTGGCGTGGTTATGGCCCACAGCAACTGAAGGTAAAGTTAACCCTCCTGCAGTCTTCCGGGATGAACTGACCCAAATCACTACCTCTTTGTGGTAGATAGACAGGTCTCCCAGCAGAACTATAAAGTCCCCTGCTGGAGCCTGACCGGGCTCCAGCAGTGGAAGCCGTGCCCTTTATTAATGATTAAAGAAATCATTAATAAAGAAATAAATATACATAGCAATGACAATTAAAAATCACAAAATCATACACCATCACATGGTGCCATCTGGTGTCAATATTCAATAAAATGAAGGACATAACGAGGGTTAAGTCAGTGGCGTTGACAGACGTTTTCTTGTCAATTTCTTACATGACATCTTAGTAATCATCTTAGATTTCTGAGTGTAAAGAAAGTATTTCTGGACATTTTGAGCCTGTAAACCCACAAATGCTGATTCTCCAGATTTTCAATTAGTCTAAGGAAGGCCAATTTTATTGCTTCTTTAACCCTCCTACTGTCCTCCGGGTCAAACTGACCCAACTACATCTTACACAGACGTATGATGTGCACTGCTGGCACAACAAGGTGCGAGTTGGAAACCTGAGGACACAGGAGGGTTAAAAAGCATGAAAAAGCCAACAAACAAATAAATACACACAGCATTGACATTAAAGAGAACTACACAGACAGTCAGGTGGTGCCATCTGCTGTCATAATATGGTAGTGCATTTGAAACCCAAGGACAACAGAAGGGTTCATCAGTACTATAATTTTCAGACATGTAAAAATAAGTGTTTTCAAATAAACAATTTACCTTTTTAAAACCCATCAACTTGGATTAGCTAACTAACACATTGTGCCATTGGAACATAGGAGTGATAGCTGCTGATAATAATCTGGCTCCCTCCTACCTCTCGGACCTTCTCCTGCCATATACTCCCTCCCGATTTCTTCGCTCCTCTACAGGACTTCTCGTCACCCCCCATTCCACCTCTCCACCATGGGGGCTCGGGCCTGCTCTGCCCCTAGACTCTGGAACGCATTATCACTCCATGTGTGACATGCCACCACGGTCACCTTGTTTGCTAAGCACCTCAAAACCCACCTCTTCAAGGCTGCCTATGTCTGAACCTTTGCTCCACTGACTGTTTTGTTTTAGTTTTTATTTTGCTTAAATTGTATATTGTATATGGACGTGGAACGTCACCTCTCTGTGGGGGAAGGAACCGGAACTTGTGCGGGAAGTGGAGCGCTACCGATTAGATCTG
>JAODUG010037712.1:0-32500 GCA_027564795.1 Aphredoderus sayanus
AAAAAAAAAACATTTATGGCATGTTGAATACACTTATGTCAGTATGTTAATATGTTTATTAGATGTGTATGCAAACTTAAAGCATAGGCAGTTAATTAATAGATATGGACAAAAAGAGAACAATGATTGTTGCACTATTTCAGGTTTAAGCACAGCTTGTGTAGGCAGGGAGAAGGTGAATTAGTTTGTCTTGTAACCAAGATCAGTATATCACATAAGCACTGCCCAAACAAATAGGCTAGGGAATGTCACTGAAGCAGAAAGCCATTTTGCGGCAGAGCAGAAAATGCACTGTATTCCTACAGGCATTGCATGACAAATATGTGAACTTCTTCTAGCAGTCATGTACTTAGATAACTAAAGGTGGAGCATTGTTATACTGATTCCAGAATGACAAAAGACAAAATACACATCTTTGTAGAGGCTATGGTTACCCCTTAACTGAAAATTTGTCAAATTAGACTAAGTCAAAGTCAAAATAGGGTGAAATAACAAAGGTGATTCAAAAGTGAGGTGGCTAGCAGTCAGAGTTAATGTGTCTACAAATCTATATCTTGATGCAGTGCCTATATTTGTAGTGTAATTTGTAGGAGTCTACATACTTTACACTGCAGTGACACATTAGTTATGACTAGGAATGTCTATTGGGCATAGTAAGATCCTAAACAACAGCAGGTTACAATGAAAATTATCTAGGTTATTTTGATCAAGATTTGCTAATCTTATATACAGTAAAGATGTAATAATAATAGCTCTAATTAATAATTGACATATACTGTAGGGGTTGTAAAGCAGTTTGGACAAATACAATATTAAAATAGTAGAAGAGACAAGCTAAACCAAACAGTAGCTGATACTACCTTGCCTAAGGGCACAATTTGCACTCCAGTTCACTCTATAGGCTCACGGCTAAACAACTGAAATGAATCGGAGACATAACGTAAGATGAATTAATGTGATGTGAACAAGGTTTACTGCTGCTTCGCTAGGCCAAGTGCAGTCAAAATGACAAATAACTGACATACAGTAGTGTGTCAGTTACTAAAGTATACAGTGCCGTGCACACAGTGTGTAAACAACAACAAATAGTAGTGCTTGTCTATTTCATAGTCAAATGTGATACATTACAATAGAAAGATGCAACAGAATCACGATTACAGGAGGTTAGTGCAAGTATTAGTGTGAAAGAGATTCAGATACAATATTTAGCAGATGCTTATATTGAATGAGTACAATTATGTTACGTATTAAGTTAAGTAAGGAGGATAGGTGTTAGGTGTCTTGCTCATGGATGCTTACAGGTCGGCCAACACCACATCTTGAACCCCTCACCTTGGAGTCAGACTACTAGAATAACCTGCCATGATTATTTTCATTGGCAATGTCAAACCACAATGATGGCCAATCAACAGTTTATTCCATTAGTGTGCTTCCAACACAGGTAAGCTACTATCTGAAATCATTGTGTTTGCTATACAGGTAAATACATCTGCATTAAATGTGAATACTTGCTCAGCATGATATATAGCATGATATCGGCTATATTATTGTTGGAGACCAGCATACACAAGAGGTTTCCTGGTGAGTGAATAGGTGTATAACATGGAATTACATATGTGAAACATGCACATTTGCTCCCAGTAGTCCTGCTGCCAATCTTCAGCTTATGCATTACACAGTGATTTTAATTATCACTGAAACAACACTGCCACTTAGTGGCTGAATTGTTTTCCACTGCAAAGCTCTCAAAAGACATAGGGCCTACCACTAACTAGTTAGCTACATTCTCAAAAATGTGGGACAGTATGGAAAATTATAATATAAACAAATATTTGTGATTTCTAAAATTCCATTCACCCTGTACTATATTGTAAACACTACAACATCACATTATGTGATGATTTACCTTGTGAATTTAATTGTTTTGTGAAAATATACTGGACATTTTAATCAGTAATAGGTCCAAAAGCCTTACACACATTAATTTACACATCTGTGTAAATTACTCATGTAATTACCCAGAGTGCTGAAGATACACATTTTGGAGCAACATACGCTGCTCTCAAGATGTAATATTAACCAAAGACATACCTGCATTTTCCAGTATGACAATGCAAATAACATTGACTGCATACACAAAAGGTGCTAGAGTGTGGGTACTAGATTTGCCTGTCTGCTGTCCTGACCTATTGCTGATTAAGAAAAGGTGGTGCATTATACTGTACATTATTCTTTTTCTTATGTCATTATGGTGTCCTGCTGTATGTTGCTTCTCGTGCCAAACAGGCTTAATTTAACTTTCTTGATTCAAGTATCATTTATTTCACCATTTAAATCAGAATCACACAAATCAGAATTAAATCAATCAAACTAACGTAATATATCAATGTCAAAAGCAGCCCTCTAATTGTTTACATACACCAAATGGGGGCTAATAAATCACTATGGTATTGTGTGTGAGGTGCACACTGGGAACTAGATGTCAGGGTCTTTGTCATCTTATCCAAAGAGCGAAACGATGCCTGCAATACTGTGCATAACAAATGTAGGACCACCAGTTACTACGCACACATACTCAAGCTCTGACGGCCTGTGAACCATAAGATGAGCTCTTGGATGACTATGATGGTCAAGGTCAAGTGATAAAGTTGTTTGCAGACATGTGCAAGTAGGCCCTGGGGTCTGTAAACACTGGTCAATGTGCGGTCAGTAGTTTCCCACATCGCATCACTGTCAATTCAAGAGATCAAAGAGACAATGTGATGTATTCCACCTGTCTGGAACCATTAATTCTGTCAACATCTTATCATGTGGATGATATAAATGTTTAAACACAAATGACATACTATTCTATATTAAAGAGGAAGGACGGAAATTATAACACATCAAAAAATTCATATGAATTCATAAAATACTTTTTTTATTGAAGGGCAGATGCATTCTATAGCCTACAAATATCATGCCAGTAATACAGCATTTGCATTACTAAACACTTGTTGTTAGGCCTTTTCTAGATCGTCAGTCATAGGCTGAGTTAACAAACCTTTAACCGATACTCTTGGGTCTACTTGCAGGGCAGGCAGGAAAGAAAGAAAGTGCCAGTGTGTTGGAATGCCTCAGAGCACACCCCGCACAAACACCAACCCGGAGTGACTGCAGGTCCGGGCGACATCTGTTGATCCCGTGTGATTTCTCTTTGGAGTTAAATCAGCTTACACTGTTTTCTGGATAAACAAACGTAAACGCGTGGGACATAAGTGAATCATGCCTGATGCATCAACTAAAACATCGGCGAGGAATGTTTCTTGCTGCCAGCCCGCGGACGTTTTGGTGAGCACGTTTTGAATTTTAATGTCAACAAAGACAGTCGCAAACACAAATAATCTCCTACACGGGTCACTGGCCCATGTGAGAGTGTGCATTATTCACAACCAGAAGCATGCAATCCTCAGATTGCAGGGTTTGTCAGTCAACGGTGAAAACTTTTAGTAAACTGTGTTGATGATGTCATGTACAATAGGACTATATGCCTAATCCATATTGCTTGAAAGCAACAGGCTACTAATATCCTTCCAGAATGTTATGCTGCATTAATTGTGAATTAGGGTTAGCCTTTCCCTTGGTCCTGGGAACCCCTGCCCTGCAATTGTTCATTATCAATCTCTGCAGAAGCTTGATAACGGTCCATTCATTTGAATCAGGTGTGTTGGAGCAGAGAGACATCTACAACATGAAGGGCAATGGGCCTGTCCAGGACCAGGATTGTGAAACACGGTATTGTGCTGCTAAACAAACCAAATAGTCTGTCAGTGATATACTGTACAGTATTTTACCACAAAATCAAACATAGGCATACATGCTGCCTATGTGTAATCAATTTATGGATTTCTATGTTTGTTTGTTTTTTTCACAATAATTGTCAATTTGCATGTCAAAAGGAAATCTATACAAAAAGGGGTATTTTATTATTTTCTTGGAGCAAAACCATTACAGCTAGATAAGAAGTAATTAGCTGACTGCATACTACAAATCAAAATATTTCTGGATTGAAAGCCATCCAAACCCATTCAAATCTCAGAGGTCTGTAGGAGTATATCTAAGCAGTCAATGCCATCACTGAAATACTTCTGTCAGTGTGCCTCTGATGGGTTCAGATTAAAACTGGATTGGCTTCATACTTCCCGCAAACAGTCTTGAAAGGATTCTGTTGAGGCCTTACACAGAATGTCAGAAATCATTACCTTAAATGCAGAGTGATGTTTAAAGGGCGATGCTATTCAAAGCTTTGTGGGAGGAAATATGTAATTCTCTTTGAACATCCCAGTTGATACTACAATTGTTTAATTATGTTATTGCCCAGTTGAGTTGTGAGCAACACACACACACACACACACGCACGCACACACACTCACACACACACACACACACACACACAGAGGGAAATCCAATCAAATACATCTTTCATAAACATACATGAATGGTATGTTTATATATATTGTTTAGACTATACATTTGTGAAACTAGCCTCAAGTGTTCTCTATTGACAAATTGCTACAATATAAAATGTGTCCTCGAACATCTCATTTAATCCTTAAGAGCATCTTATTTGATAAGAAGCTCTTATCTATATTTTGTATTGTTTATTTGTTATATATTTTATTTCTAAATTTGTATGGTTATGGATATGATTTATCATGGTATATCTTTAGACCATGATCATTCTTATAATAATACCATATTCATAATAACTTATTAAAATGTTAGGATATAACCTAAATTTCTATCTTTGTTTTGTATTAGCCTTCTGTCAAACTGCTAAACTGCTAATGAAATAGACTATTCACATGGTTATAACTAGTTCTATTCAATTTTAAGTGTGTGCATGCAGTATAGGCCTATTTCCCCTTTGACGTTGGTCTAGCATAATTCTGTCCACGCCCAGCAAAACAAATGTAAGCCTACAAACGGAACGAGGAAGTTATGCACCTGTCTACATCTGTAGCATTACATATAGCCTACTGCGCCGTCGATAAATACTGGTAAGACGTCGTCTTATAATAATACTACAAGTGTAGATAAACGATGTTATTTGTAATCGTCAAGAAAACGGCTTTGCTTTTTTTTTATTGTCAGGAATGCTGTGTTTGTTGTTAAGTTTCAATTCATGTAGCACCATTAAGATTGTAGTCTAAATGGAAACTGATTCAAGACGCCGTGTGTTAATTAATAGGCCACTTCATATATAATTACTTTAATAGTAATTAATATTCAACCAAAAACACTATATTGTTGCAATATTAAACGCAAATCTGTTAAAGGTAAACGAAATTGGTAAAGGTAAACGGCAATGACTGAAGTTGAGGAAGAGGGATTCAACGCAGTTGATTTGGGACAAGAGGTAGAGTCCCCAGTGCCAGAGCCCACCAGTCCTCCACCAGACGTTAAGGAGACAGATACGGCAGAGAAAGATGACGTACCATCCACCAGCGAGGCCAAGGAAAATCGCTGGGCTTTAGCCGTGGACCAATTCAAACTGAAGAAGTTTTTTGTTTTGAGGGTAACTCGCATCATTACCACGTGTTATACAATGTGCTGGTGTGTAAAACCTGAATGTTCAGTCACTCTACAGGTTTTAAGGTCTTTTTAGTGTTTGTCACATTACTTTGAGCTATTGTACCCAGTGCCAGCAGTGTGAAAGTGATTCAGCTTTTGTTAAACCCAGCTTCCCTTTTTCTAAACCTTTAGTTATGTGGACATTGGACAATGCTTGCCAGTAGCAACACTATTGTTGGTTATGTGATTTCATAGGTTATCTTAACAGTTGACCCATATGTGCCTTTTGTTACAGCCTGGTACCCTCAACCAAGCCCTGGAAGAATTAAAGGCTATGGTTGATAAAGAAGTAGATGGGAGTGTCCACAGTGTTTGGCTAATGGCAGAGTAAGTACATAATGTAGTGTGTGTTACTGCATTACCTCATGTAATACTGTTTTGCAAATGTAAATGGGGAGAACCTCCATACTGTATTTCTCGAACCCAGGGGTGTCCAGCCACTGCCCTGCATGTTTTAGATCTCTCCCTGCTGTAACACATCTGATTCAAATGAATGGGTCGTTATCAATTTCTGTACAAGCCTGATATCAATCCATTAATTTGACTCGGGTGTGTTAGACCAGGGAGAGATCTGAAACATGCAGGACAGTTGCCCTCCAGGAGCAGGGTTGGACACCCCTGCTCTAACCCAACATGTACACTACTCTGGGTGCAAACAAGTTACTGTTTACATGCAGACACCATGGCAAAAGCCGTTATCTCTTTATATGTAATATATATCATAATAACAATACACTGTCACTATTATTTTTTCTTTTCTAAATATTTTATACACAGTATATACATAATAACTAATGAGCTAATTTAAATGATAACTAAATACACATGCAGCTGTGTCAAGTATTCACTATGCCATGGTATAAACAGTGTAGCAAGATCACTGATTTTAAATTGAATATCGTTGCGCGAAATATTGCCCAACTCTAGGTTTTATCAGGCTTGTGCAATCTTTGAGGGCTGGTCACGCCATTTAAGTAATATGTTTTTGTCCAATGAGCCCTCAATACCTACTGTATAAGAAGGCACCTACTTGATAGTTCTATTGTACTATCAATCCTATGCACAGTTGAAAATAAAGACCCTTCCTAAAACATTATGACTAGTGTGTCCCGTCAAGGTTATTTAATTTGCACAGTCAGAGGTCATATAATCTAACCCAATATCTGCAAATGAATGCAGAATCTGTAGGCAGTGGCACAACAAAGCTGTATGCTCATACGAGCTTCTTCTGAAAAAAATGTAAATGGAGAAAATGGCACAAGATTTTGGTATCGGAAGCATCCTGGTTTCCATTTGTACAGTAGTCCCAGTAGGCTAGTACAATCATATCTGAGTGGGCTTTGGTAAACAGCTTGTGTGGAGTGCAAAAGAGGTGAAACACATTGGCTGAAATGCAGTCTCGGAAGAAATAGCCTATCATCTGATGATGATTATGCTTTTTATTAGCTTTTAAAAAAGTGTTTGCATTCACAAGGTATCTATGGAAATTAGCCAAACTCAACTCCAAATCAGTTCTCACATCTCAAGTTGCTAATCGGACTGTAAATAATGACCATTGTATCGAAGAGCAGCCGGATATTCATTATCTGTTACCTGGATATCCACTCCCTACACTAACCCCAGAGATATTGGTCCTTGCCTTCAGAGGCTAAATTATTGTCAAACGAGGTCATATTAATGTATTCCATGTAGTTTTGTTGCTGCTCACTGATGCATTTCCTTTAGCTGTAAGCAGCAAGCAGTGTGTTTCAGTAGAGTCGGTTACTTGCACCCAGTTTACAGTACCATGGCCTAAAAATAGTCACAGCAGTCAATGACACTAACTGTCAATTAGTTGTGTGTGCAGACATAAACTTCAGCAAAAAATAAATGTAATACTTTATGCATTATGTTATAAAAGGGGTTATTTAAATAGAAAATATAATGCTGCTTTGCCTCTGTAGTTTGTTCTGAGTTTAAAACTACAGACACACAGGACCTAGAATTGCATATTTTGTGATCTTTGCCGAGGGCATTTTGTGAAGTTTTAAAGCTTTAGTACATAATTCAGTGACTATTCTGTACATTATTTTTGGATTCACTTAAAATCACACAGATGTATTACACACAAACTGATACATATACAGTTAAGCCGCTTTATAAATGCGCATTCAGATGTCTCCTATGTTGCGTTAGAGAAAAGTGTGTTCAGTTCTGCCAAGTCTCACATTCCCTGCTGTTCCCCATTCAGGGTGGACCACTGGAACAATGAGAAAGAGCGGGTGGTGCTCATCACAGACCACTCCCTCCTTGTCTGCAAGTACGACTTTATGATGCTCAACTGCGAGCAGATCCAGAGGATCCCGCTAAACTTCATAGACCGCATCATGCATGGCGGATTCACCTTCCCCAAGCACTCTCTGCTCCTGTGAGTTCCCCTGCACTTTCACTGTTAGCTCCTTAGTAACCGATGGCACTTGCATTCAGTCTGAAACTAGCTTCTCAGGTGTTATATATCATACCATCTTATTTGTTTATCATTTGTATATGGAACATGTTCTCAGTAAGCTTTCAATGCTATTTGCATGGTGAAGCCAAGACCTCTGCAACTTCCTCCTAATATAATTGTTCAAATGTATGACATGTAAGCATGGCTGAACAAGGACCAATTTTAAGTATTTTTACAGTACAATATTGAGTGTTGAGATATAATTTAGTGAGAAATCGTGCAGCGTATATTTCTTGTATGACTTAATAATTAACCTTTTTAATACACATGATTGCTTTAACCAGTATTGGCAGTTGTTAGGACCCCTAACATACTCTTATTTAAATAGAGTGGTCAGGGTTGTGTGAAAGTAAATGTATACAATCGTATCTATTTGTAGCAGCTATCAAAACAGAGAGAGTTTGTGTGTTATTTTCAGGAATGGAGCACGCACATACAGTACATGTAGCTACCGTTTGGACCCTTCCATTTACTGAGAAGTTGTTTTTTGTAGTGCATGCAGGACACCGGACTAAAACCTGATTTGATTAATAAAGTGTAACATGGTGTGATGTTGGGGGACAGACCTTTTTGGAAGCCTGTTGTGTTAAATTCTATATAAAACACAAAAAAGCTGACAGTACAGCTGTAGAGACACAAACAAACCCCATCCTGACCTGGCTTCTCTCTATCTCTCTCTGTCTGTTAATTTAATCGACTTAATGCACTGCACACCACTATATATACATATACTGTATATAGGCTATAGATATAACTCTATTAACATATGTATTACTCTTTATACAGTATAGGAGCCTCTGAGATCATTTAGCTGTACCTGGCAGACGTGTCTTGATGCTTACGGTACCATCTGTTTTGACAGATCACATCACATTTTTAAATTGTAACATACTGTTTAGCGCATGTCTCCTACTTTTGTTCACCATAGTTTGGCCCAGGTCTTTCTGTTTAAAGGAACAAAAGATCAGTATTAAATTAATAAATTACACAATTCTCTTGTAGAGCATGTCATTAAGATATTTGGCAGTATACTGGTAGGAGCTGTAATGGGACTAACTGTATTTTTGTCCATATTAATGGTTTTCGTCCCACATTTTCCAGGTGTACCATAGGAACAGCATTACTATATTTCTGGGGAGAGAAGATAGGTTTTAAGTGCCTTCTTTCCAAACTGTCTAGACAAGCTAATTATGGCAATACCTAGCACATCATTCAAATGCTGTTACTTTTTGGGGGTTGCGATATTTGTGTAGAGATTTAAAGCTCCACCAGGAGTTCCTTCAGTAACTTGTGAAAAATATGTCTTTATGAAGTTTAGAAGTAATCCCAGTACTGCATTCCTCTGGTGTGAGGAGATCTGGTGATCAGACATGATGGTGTTGGAGTGAACAGTGGCCTATTTAGCTCCCACAGAATTCTCTGAATTATACCAACATTAATTTATTTATTAGTTGTTTCCTTACTGCAAACTTTGTTTATCGTGTGAATGATGGGAAATAAATCACTGAGATGTTTACATTTTCTTGAAAGACTTAGACTAAAGAATAAATAAAAGTAATAGCTTCAAAGTCATCTGGGTCTTAGTGTAATAGTTCCTCCTTAGTAACCAACATTCTGCTTGATGACACAAATCTAATAAAAGTAACTTACACATCCAAACAGCAGAGGGCAGTCTTTACATAACTACTTAAAACAATAATTTGTGCATGCTATTTGAATGATCTGCATTATAGGTTATAGCACCAGTGAAATTTTAGTGCATGTATTTGTACCTTAATTAAGCATTAATGGCATCTGAGCTGTAGTAAGCAGTTTTTAGCAGGTCACTGCGAGTACTGTCTGCTGTGACACTGTGAGAAATTGATGGAGACCACCTCACCTGTCTTTAATACATAATGGAATATTAATAGATTAAACTGGATACAAATGTATAAACATTCAGCTGTGGTATAATTGGACTACCTCCCATTTTTTGGAGAATTGATTCACGTGAAAGCTTTGTCTGAAATTGGGCATGCAGTGTTCTCAATATCTAATCCATCACTCCAAAACTATTTACAGTACAATATTTAACAGATATATATTCATTTTTATTCACTTTCCTATTCACTTAATGCCAGTTTTATCTATCTATCGATGAATAATAAAAAGTTGTGACATCACAACTGAATTCTTTAACATACAGTAACAGATTATAACCAGAAGTATTCTATTTGTCTATGTCGCATAACACAATGACATTTGCCCACATATTGCTAAGATACTAGTACCTGTTTTATTGGCAGCTGTGTAAACAGTATTTCTAACCAAAAGTTATTTGAGATTCCTAAATCAGTTATCATTAATATTGGAAAAAGGTAGACTACTTAAGGCTACTTTAAAATGGTATTAGATATCATTATGACTGGCTGTTGGCTGAAATACATGCATGGATGGTTGCAAGATTTGCAGTCTCTCTATTGAGCAATCAAGGGATTTGTTTGTTGGCTTTGAGACAATGTGGGACACTTGCCATGACAACTGAAGCTGGCCTGATATTATCTATTATCTGCTATGTTGACTTATGAGTCCGAAACCTCTAAAAGCACAGGGAAGGAATTTTTAGTTGCTTGCCCTAAAGCTTTACTAAGCTTATAGTGTCTCGTGTGTTATATGGATACCACCCATACGATTAGGTGGAACTGTGTGGACTTAGGTTGAAAAGAAAATAATTTGGGGGGGGGGCTGTTATTCTTCATTTACTGACTGTCACTGAATCGACCTAATATATACACATGCATGTGTGTGTGTGTGTATATATATATATATATGTATATTATATGTATATTATATGTATATGTGTACCCTGCTGCTGTGTTCCTCAAAGTTTCTTTAACACATAGATTAAGACATATCAATGTTCAGGATCATTCTGATCCCGAGGCATGTCAGCACATGCTTGAAGTGTTGACTACTGCATGTTTATGTTGATATCGCCACATTTAGGCAAAGGTTTTTAAGATGTAATTTGCAGTGAAAGTCCAAACCATACCCAGCTCTGCCATATAAACACATTGAAACCTCCCAAGGCCTCTGGCTTGAAAGCCCAGCCCTACTCTGCCTGTCTGGGCTGGTCTTTTCCTGGTTATGGCTTACCTGAGGAATTCTCCTTCTTTTTTATATCCCCATTTATACTAGAGCAGCAGTTCTGCACCCTTACAAAGGGGAATGTATACAAACCTAACCTTCCCATTCTCACCCACTTTTTAGTTAAATATAATCAAAGCCTTTTAAGCTGGGATTTGCCATTGTACCACTCTGACGTTTCCCTTTATAAAGAACCACACAAAGGTCCACTCCACACATTGTCATGTTGAGATGGTTTGTGTAAACAGGGCTTTGTGATCGTGTTATAACGGTGCCCCTCCCTGTGACTGTCATATCAACGTCTACACCATTATTGTTTAGCCTCGGGTATTTATTTCTGCTTTGCAGGAAATGCTCTTGCTCAATATATTCTTGAGAAGTGAGCCAATGAAGACATTACCGTGACAGTGTTATAAAAATATGGGCACGCTTGGGAAATTTACACGCCACTGATATGAATCTTTGATAATGTCTAAAGTTTGTGTGTTTGTGCGTGTCTTTCCATTAGCTGACCATGGAAAACATTAACAATTTAAAATACAATATCATTAGTGCTGCAGTATTAGATGCAATTATGTTCACCAGTGGAGTAACCTGTTGCTGCAGGTTTATCAGGCTACTGCTTGGCTCAGGTTTTATCTGGTAACAGCAGTGTGTCATACGCTGTCATGGTTATCATCAGATTGATTCCTTACCTGAAATGATCCTATAGAGAGATTTTATGGATCAATCTTAATTTCATGACATAGAGTCATTATTATATCACACATTGCATATCACACACTATACATTACATATCAGTTTCTAGCTGGTGTCACCTAAAGATCAGCAGAAAGAGGCTGTCTGTTGTTCTCCACCTGTTTCTCTCATCACTCTTGCAGTTAAGTACAAGGGCATCTTATAGTATCACTGACTAAAACTTGGTTGAATAAAATGCATTATTATAGTTAGCAAATGGGAGAGATCCTACTAATTGAATTATAAATCTACATGAGAACTGTCTGAGGTGTCTGTGAGTGAAAATGGTTCCTGTGGGACTGGGAGAGGTTGAAATAAGGCATTATCCACTTTATTATTTACATTTACAGTATATTATCTTATATTTCAGATTCCATTTTTAAGGTTTTATTTGACATTTAAAATATGATCTGATGCAGTGTCCCTTGATAATGATTGATGGACAGATATTAAGTAGATCAAATAAATGTCAGAATGTAAACCATGGCTTGCTCCCAGCTAAATGTCTTCTGAGATATTGTCTGGCTCGAAAGAAATATCTTTGGGCGTGGTTCATTATGACTTGTTTACTTTAAAATTATAGAATTATGGAAAATGCAACTACAGTAGGTTTACCTTAAGTATGTGTCCTGAATATACAGCAGCTTGATTGTATTAATTGTTCTAGTACAGTTGCCTCTGAGGTCGTGTAAATTAGGCCAGTTTGCAAAAACGATAATATAGTTGAACATTTTGCAAAGCTTTATGTGTAATCTTACGTGTTAAGTTTACTGACAAAGATACTCTAGTAGTCTATTAATCTAGTGCTAGGTACTCAAACTACTTTATACCTGTGGGTCTTTTCTGGGTCTACCCAGTCTTTTTTTTATTTTACATTTTGTTTTTTATCTTTAGAAAAATGCATACAAAATAAAAAGCGTGCATTGGGGCACTCTCAGTTGTTGACTTTCTGGGATGTCCACCCACAGCTGTCTAGAGATTACAGAGAATGGTGGAAAAAAACACATCAGTTTTGTAGACAAAACTACCTTGTTAGTAATGAGAGAGGTCAGAGGAGAGTGGTCAGACTGGTTCAGGCTGACAATAAGGCAACTGTAACATAACCACATGTTAAAACAGTGGTATGCAGAAGAGCCTCTCTGAACACAAAACTAGTTCAACCTTGAAATGGGCGGGCAGACTCAGTGTATTTCATTACAGTTGACTGTTTATTGTATTGCTGTTACAGTATACTGTATGTTAACAGGAAATGGTTTGAGAAGCACGGTGCTAGCTGAACCCTTAAACTAACCCTGTCTTATATGCTGCCTGTGTGGTGCTGCTGTCAGGCGAGAGGGCGAGGGGGTGCGAGTCTTCTGGGACCGGTTGAGAGAGCCTTCCTTCTCATCCAGGTGGAATCCCTTTACCACTGACTACCCGTTCATCACCTTCACCTACCATCCTGTGAGGAACGTCAATGAGACGTTCACTGCTCTCTGTGAAGTAAGTTAAGACACCCAATAAACATTAGTATCACTGCTATGTCATCGCTGAACCATTCATAATGCAGTTAATCAACATGGTACCAGGGCATGCTAATAATCATAGTTACTAGACAGTACATTATTCAGTTTTCAGGTATAGAATGGACTAACTGCAGGTCTTAGTTCTATGTTTCTGATAAATGAGAGTTGGGCTGATCGTTACCAGAAGAAATTACCTAATTACCTAGAACCATCAAAGCAAATGGTTAATATTATACCATATTATATATGTTTAATATTAATTCCCACTTACACACTGTTAAATCAGAAACTCAGACCCAAACAAGTGCTGTGTAAAGCACTGAGAGGTTTGCATCTGAAAGGAAATTCACAACACGACTTTTTAAGTTTTCTAAAAAACTAAATTGCTGTGTGCGTGCCTCACTCGATTTGTTTTAGTTTTGGAGTCGAGAGAGTAGGCAGACAACAGAATAGTCCTTTGGCTCTTAAACTAAATGTCCATTTTTTCATCCCTCATTACCTTTCTCACTGCAGTAGAGATAACCCTGTAACTGTTCAATATAGCCAACAGCCCAAATCATGTAACCATCTGGAATTGATGTTTCATCACTTGACTTTCACTGACAAATGTCTTAGATATGAAACGGAACACTTTAAGCTCACTCACTAAGGCTTTAGATTTGATAAGATAGAACACTTTACACTGTCACAAATGCTACAGATATGAGATAGAACACTTAACACTAACTCAGAAAGGCATTAGATATAAGATAGACTTGACACTCACTTAACAATCATTCAAAAAGGCTTTAGGATAAGATAAAACAACTTGATCCACAAAGGCTGTAAGGTTTCTCATGAAGCCTACTTTACATTCTGGTCTTCAGATCCAACACTTCCGTGAGCAGCTTAGAGAGGCAGCCCAGAAAGCCCATGCTGAGAAGCCAGTTGCTGGTAAGGCTAATGGCATCATCGTGCTGAATCAGCCCATCCAAATCGAAGCCTATGTGGGACTGATGTCTTTTATTGGAAACCAGAACAAACTGGGCTACTGTCTGGCTCGAGGAAACATTGGGTTCTAACTTTGTAGCTTCTATTTTTCTTTATGTATAAATTGTGTATTTTTATACTGTACTTACATTTTCTCAGTTAAATATTTGTCTATAGGTCCCTTATCAAGTTTTATGGTTAGACATTATCATTGTGTAAAATAATCCAATAAAAATGGGCCCTGGGTGTGACTTAGTTTCTAAATATATATCCCCCCACTTCCTGGTGGCCAGTCAAGTTAATGCAAGGTCCAAATGTGTCTGAAAAAGAGATTTTGAAATGTTCTCTCGCTTGAAGGAATATAAATCAAATGCAAAATGACTCATTTGAATGGGGGCATTTCAAACTGATGTAAAGTACTTTGTGTAGATTAAAAAGAAAAAGGTGGGTTACTTCATAATTATTGTCAAACTATTCCTTCATAAGTTTTAAATATGATATATTGCCTTTTATCAGCATGTGCCTGCTCAGAAATATGCATATTTCACCAGAGGAGTACCTGCTGCTTTACAGGAGCTTTGTGTTTTCTGTCCTCTGTGATATGGTAATTCAACTCTTTCGCAATTGTATCCCCCTTTTTCTACCTCCAGTTTCTCAGGAGCTTGTCTCCATGCTGCTCTGCTCCTTAGAGATTCAATGAAGCGTAAGGCTGTGTTTGTCAGTTTTGTTTTATCACTCCTAGTGTATTATTACACTGCATAAGATTCTGGAATTTCCCCCCAGATTTGTATGTTTACCTCCTATCCACCATGCCTGCCTGGTGCGTTTCTGTTTGTCTTTTTTTGTGTGGCACAAACCAAACATCAAATGTAAGTCTACTTTTTTTTCTTTTCCTAGATATATATAACTGTATTGACTTCCCCTGTTAACAGGTTATCTATAGAAAGAAAGATGTGACCATATGCAAAAGGAAAGTAATTTTCCTTTCATTTTAATGTATTTATGTCTCTGGATTCATCTACACTGTAATTAGTTCACACTATGGTCTGATAATTGGCCTTAGGAAGTACAATTATTTGTATTTGTTTTATATTTAATATACATTGTTTGCATTTTGATCCTGTATCACCATCAGACTTGAAGTTGTGTTATTTTGAAACAAATACCTCTGCAAAATATTGGTTCCATTCTAACTTTCAAAATAATACATTTAGATAGCAATACACAGATTTAATCATTCTCAAGAGGAAAAAGGGTCAAGTAGGCTACCTAGCATACCAGAAAACATGCAGCTGTTATTCCAAAGGGTAAAGTTTATGTTGAAGTTCAGCACCTTTGGGATCGTGTGTCATAACCCTGAGGGTGGAAGGGGTTAAATTATCATGCTTCCTCCCAGAATAAGGATGTGTCTCTAATCCAGGATCAAGTCTTACTGTGCCCTGAAGCAAGGCACTTCATCCATATTTTTGCTCTTCATGTTGTAAAATATGTACAAAATAACAGGATTAACTGCAACATAAATGAGCAGCTGTAAAGATATGCAGTTATGACCCTTGACATAACTTCTCCACAATGTCAACATTGTGATACTTTAGTGTTTGTAAATGACAACAATATTTCTACTGCTCAGGATTCCGACTCAAATATGTCTCCATCTTTAACTTGTATAAATGTATATGCTATTCATAATTTAATATAACTATGGCAGTTGGTTGGACCAATAACCTTTTAATAATCTCAGAAGTTTACTTAAATGTTTTTGTCTTCATGGAATGCTTATTAGCATACTGTAAAACAATTAAAATATAGTCTATATATTAACTATACTGAGCAAGTACTAAAGAAGGTTATTACAATTTAAAGTGATATTTAACATAACAATTCAGTTTGCATTTGTTATTGTAATTAATCAAAATCTAAATCTCTAATTGCTTCTGTGGCTAGAATTTTGTATTACCAACTAAGTTTAATCTTCAACCTTATTTGGCAATTCAATAAAACATACATAACATACTTAATTGTAACTTAAATATAACAGTAAATGAAATGCCTTTTGTTGTTAACCATGCGGTGCTCTTCATGGATTTTTTAAGATTAGTTGAGTGTTCAGTAGTCAGTATTACATTATTAATATCATACAGTATCACTGGTGAAGAATGATGCATACACCATCAATCATCTTCCAGGTTTCTTGATGAACACGTTCCATTCTAGAAAGGTAAGTGTGTGCCTAGGGCTAGCATAGGACTTTTTCTTTAGTTCCATAATTTCCCCCTAGCGTTACCTCAATGTTTTTTGCAAGTTGTTGAATTTCTCCACTTTCTAAAGAGCTGTCAAGGAATACTTCAGGAGGAAGTTTTGTAGGGCCCCAAGATAATTAGCAAACCTGGTAAATTGTAAACCTGGCAAACCTTCAGAATTATCCGAATTATTATTCTCTAAAGTAGTGAGCCCCAACACCCAGTTTCTAAAATTAACTACTAATACTACTTATTAGTATTAACTGCCATAATTATGGCATAAACAACTACAGTACATAAACACAGCTGAAAAATGTTATGTAAAACTATCTCGAAATACCGTTAATGATAAAAATGTATCCAAAATTATCATCAAACAATCAAAACAACTTAAAACCACTTCATGTACCCTATATTAAATTATATTAAGTAGTTTTGGTTCAGGAAAACACAATCTGTGACTACCTTTTAATGTTGTAAATATTTAGGTCAAGGTCAAACTCAATTGGAAGTTTCTCTCTAGACAGCTTCAAGTACTTATTTCACTCGATTGTGACGTGAGCTAAGATTCCCATTGCCCTGAAGTGGAATTTGATTGGGAAAGTGAGAGGTTTAAAAACTCTCCATCAATGCTTGTGACCCCGGACGGCCCCCGCTAACACCCAGAACTGCCTCGGATGCTTGGGGCGAGTAACATAAGACAAATTCTGCGAGACACTCGCAGTCATGGTGTGGCACGCAGCCTTCTCTCTCTGGAATACCTTCAAAGCCCTCATAGATATGCCAGCTTAGATGCCATGCTGCTTTTTAACAGGTCATGCAACCTCAAGTCACCATTTTCATTTCTCTGGCCTCTCTGTGGCTTGTTTGTTTGGTAAACATGTAACACCTGTCAAAGGAATGCCGGTTGCTAACGGAGTCCAAGTCCAAACGCATTTATTTTCTTTTGACAGTTTCCCACTTCTCGCCTCTGTTCTCGTTCCATCTGTTGACCTTGCACTGGTGCGTATACAGTAAGTGTGAAGGAGTCAATGTGTGCGAACCAGTGTGCATGTGCGTTTGTTCGCGCGTGTGTGTGTGTGTACATACTGTATATGCAGTGTGTGTTTATAACACAGGGATGTGGGCTACTGGCTGCCGGGCTGAATTGCTCTCATGTAATGAAGACGGGGCTGGTGTTTTTATTTATCTCTCCCCCCGTTGTCTGCTTCCACCCTCAGCTGTCACTGTTGTGTCTGCAACCCTGTGCTGAACCCAGCCTGGTATGGGACCCTTTGGAAACTTGTCAAATCCAGTAACCCTCCCAACTATGTAGAATGCTAGAACCAGGAACACACCCTGGATACTTACTGTGGAAAACAGTAGCTATGAGGAGCATGCGAGAAATGTGCGAGCTCTACCTGAATGTGCTGCTTGTTTATGTTTGCAGTGCGTTCAACAAGATGGGATTAACAAGAAAGATGGCTGTTTTAATGTCTTTGGTGGTTGTATTTCAAACCAGGCTAAACAGTGACAGAAGACATGAAACAGTCTTTTTAAATCTGTCTGATGATTGTGTGTGTATATATATCCTGAACTGCAGATTTCATGTTTGTCTTATATCTGTCACCTAATATCCTAACAACTGATGAAAAAAAAACAATTCGTATTTCTGGCCAGTGGGAGGCAGAGAAATCGAATTGAGGGTCCCTGTACCACTCTTACACCCTATGGGACTCAAGGGATTTGTGTGCATATGCACAAATTCTTTGGCCAATCACATGCTTTCAGTTTGAATCAATGAAAGTACGGTTTTTAAGTCAGGTATTGACAGTATCCTGGTAATTATGAACCTGAGACATTTGAAATATAAAAACTATACTAGATTCTACACACTACTGTAGCATGTTTTTCTAGTAGAGTAATAAGGAACAATTTGTAAGAAAAAAAGGTCAATCTTTAGTTATACATATGCTGAAAAAATCAATAGAAACATACACTTTAAGCAGTTTTTGTGTATTAATTTATTTATTTATTCTACTGGGAATTAAGCTGCATCAGAGGCATGCCATTAATTTGGCCAGTGAGGATCTTTAGAATGGCATGGTGCATATCTGGTGCCAGGTCTGCCCCTTGGTTTTGGTTGGTTTTGGCTGCTGGCAAGCTGGGGCTAAGCACTGTTGACAGGCTGCTGGACAGGCAGGAGTGAGGAGGCATTGAGCAGAGAAGCCCAGAGCACAGAAATATCTGATTTGAGCTCCAGGAATCTATTTGTGCATGGCCCTTTACTCACTGACACAACTGCTGACACACACATACTGTACACACACCCATAGTGGCATACAATATAAGCACACACCTAAACACTCAATCCTCTGTGCATACACACCATGACAGTAAACAAGACCACAACTTGTAACTTTAACACCCAACCGCTCCCTCAACATGAGATCAAAAGTATGCATAATTTCATATTACTCTACATATTTAGATTAAGATGTTAGCAATTGCATTGGAAGAATTTGTGTTCAGTTACAATTATTCAGTTTATTACATTCATTCAGACTTGTTTTTATATCATCATGACTTATTGCCAGAAGGGGGCAGTAACTGTCAAGCATCTCAAAATTCTTTTTTTTTTTTTTTTTTTTTTTACTTGGGTCAACAATTTATAGGGATAATAAGTCAACAGTTTGACCCATATCTAAAATAAATACATAACATAATAATACATTTACATATAAACAATCACATTATTGAAAAAATTTAACAAATGTACATTTTATTAACTATAATAGCTAGGTTAAAGATATAACAAATAATGTTGAAATGTCATTAAATCATATCAGGGCCACCCCCAAAGTGTGGCCCCTCAAAGGTATAGGACCCCACTGTTAGCGTCCTTTCCATTTACGGTTGATTTGTTGTTTGTATATTGACTGTTGTGGTTTTATTTTGTTCGTTTTGTTATTTTTATATATTAAACCATTCTGACATATTCGAAATATCCTACTGGTAAAAAATAAAAGTACCAAACCAGAGTCTGTTAAGGTAGGGAACGACACACAATCCATAAGTCAAAACAATGGTATTATCCTCTAAGAATGTTAATCGCACTGGCCTGAGCGGTGATCATGTCTGCCTCAAGGGCCTGGTTCCTCACCAAGTGGAGAAGTTTATGAGTGAGGTTAAGATGTCAGGCCGAGCGGTTAAAGAGAGCCCTCCTTCTACTGTCCCCCCAGCTTGACCTCGGGGAGCAGGGGGGATAAAAATGTGATAGCTTGACGCTAAGTGAGTGGCCTGGCTCCCCCTCCATGCACACACACACCCTGACTCCCTCCATCCAACACCCTGAGGCCACTGTGTCCCCAGCAACCACACTGCAGCTAGCAAATATGTCCTTGATATGGCTGGCATGTCATAAGCAGATGTCCTAGTGGCGGGAGATAAATTTGAGAGCAAGGAGATGTCAGGCTGGCGACAGCTGTTGGCTACAATTTCACCAGATGTCTGTCGTTGCCAGCCTTCAGTCGATGCGGACTGACCGCTCTCCATGGATGTACTTTACATGCGCAGTAAATATTTGTCTCCTGTCTCCACACAAAAGCTGGAACGAGGCACCAAACCAGAATTCGGTCGCCACGTCTCAAATGGCGAGAGCCGCATTGGCAGGCGTGATTTACAGGGGGTTTCTGAGGCGGGCGTTGGTGGGATGCTGTTCTATTGTTTTAATTAGAAGGACAGCTGAAGCTGCCATGTTTAACAGTCGGCGTGAGAGTAAATTACAATGTTTAACCTCAGCGCTATGTCAGCAGTGGTCTTTTCTGAAAAGAAGAAAGAAGTTGTTCATAGCTGGCAGGCCAAGTTGGAACTTAATTTTTTTTATCTAAAACTAAATACATTAACAGCCATTAACAACAAAGGTAGTTCATAAAATTGATAAAAAAATAAATAAAAGAAAAAGTTCTTTCTTTTTTATCAAATCTAAAAAACACAGCACACTGCCAGTGGGTTTGTACTGATAATGATTCCCCCCCTCTCCGTGCCTGCTGGGGGCGCTGCAGGAGCCAGTTGGTGCTCGGAGAGCTCGGAGGGATGGCTGCGATGGCTGCGATGGCTCAGCGACGCGGCCTACATTCCCGCTGAATGTGGTCTAACCTCCTGCACCTCCCCCTGTGTTCCCATGTCCTGCATGGCCTGAGCAGCAAGCCGGGGCTTTAGGACACATGCAGCCTGTATAGAGATACAATCATCATCCCCCATCCTCCCCGCCCCCACCTCCGCCACAGTTCAGTGATCCCTCTGGTATTACTTAAATCCATAGTCAACTTCCTTGAAGTTGTTTTGGTAAGAGTGACAGCGTGGTGTTGATTACCTGTGTGTGACTAATGGTGACATGGGGCACTGTGGGCGTGATGGTGATGTGTGTCTGTGTGTGTGTGTGTGCGTGGGGGGGTCAGATACACCTGAAAGCCTTCTCATTACCTCTGGTTAGCGGACAAGCTGCAGACGTCGGCCGCACAGAGCGCTCCTCGTCCGGAGAGATGCACATATAAATCCATTGTTTGTGGCAGCGCAGCCACATACCTTGACCAAGCAGCTCAGCTCCACGAGATGAGTTACTAGGAGAAATGACCAATTCATTCCCCTCCTGTGTGTTCCTTGTCTCCTGTGAATTGTATCCACCTGAGGGTGCTGGAGGTGTGTGTGTGTGTGTGTGTGTGTGTGTACAATTCGTTGGCTATGCACCTTTAGCGTTTAGAGTGGGGTGGTGCTGTGCATGGAAAAGCTGACTACAGGGGCATTCATCACCTTTTCCACTGTTCCAGAGAATGCCGATCCAGGAAGAGCCCCGGCAAAAAGAAACTACCAGTTTTGACATTCATTATCCCCCCCCTTCCTTTGCACCCCCCCCCCCTAAACCCAATACTATTTTTGCTTTGATAGTGACAGCTGTGAGATTTGTCAACCTCTTGTCAAGTATGTTCTTGCCCCATCACACATACTGTATACGTACTGTAGGTTTTCTCTGGCTCAGGTCCAATCAGAGTGGCATGGCTCCTTAGGGATCACTTACCCTAGTTGTGTGTGAGCGTCTGTCAGGTTTGCAAGCGGTTGGAATTGCTTGTGTGCCTGCAGTGCAGTTCTAGAGGCATGAGGGGAGGGGGGGCGACGACTCTAAAGCAGCAGCCTGGGAGGATACAGTAGCCCTCTGGGTTCAAAAAACCTGTCCTGCAACCTTCTCACCCAGCCTGTTGAATTCAGAGGAACAGATTTGTTTTTCAGACTTGTTATTTTCCTTCTTGTTCCATATTGATTTCGGCGTTACAAAAACAATGCCGGTAAGAAACACCCAAAGCATTGTTTTGTCACGGTCCCACAAAGGTTGCTGCTAACTTATTTACTGAAGGATTACAGAGAATAAATGTGTCCCTTTAGCTCAACATGTGGATTAGCAGGGACATCAAAAACGGCATGTGAACAGTTTGAATGTTGCTGTTTAAGAACAGTAAAACATTTCCTCCTAATAGGTGCTGCTGCATGTGAATCTAAATGAGGTTGGCAGAGTAGCTGGAGTCTTATAGGTTCAAATTCAATAGCTGTATGAAGCTTGTATCTGTGCTGTAATTTAATCTTCCCTCCTAAATATACAAGGGAGTTTGTTTTATACACACGGGGCTTCATGCAGGAAGGAATATACAAACAAATGTACATTTATTTTTGTTTGTATCCCTGATTTGTTCTTATTTTGTTATAACCACTGATTCCTGGGAATCACCATGTTTTAAAAATGTTACCCTTTTCTTATGGAAGAGTAAAGTTTACTGTACGTGTGCCCAGAAACACTCTCAGTTTTTCTCTTACCAGAAAATGAAGAGAGAATATTTCTGCAGGAGGCCCATTGTTTTGTTTTTGTGTTCAGATTTGGAGGTGTGCACATTGATTCTTCAGCAGGCCTCTGCGAGCCATGTTTGCAACAATCCCCTTCTCGCTTACGTTTCCACGGCAGGCCTTTTCGTGTCCTGTGACTCACACACCATTATTGTGACGTGAAACCAGGGGTTGACACGTATGCCTTTAAAAAAGTCCACATAAGGAATTTTCAGAGCGACAGGTCTACTTTATATCAGTTAGCCACCTACCACTGGCCAAGACTTTTTCATCAGTGGTGCCAGTTGGAAACAATTCAAATATACAGTCAAGAGACATGGTGCTAGTTAAAGTGCAAATGGGTACCCTGGGCAAACTGAGCTTAAAAGGGTAATGTAAGCGTTAGTATTAATCCATTTCATACTTATTTTAAAGCCTTTCATTTTGTGCATTACTTTATACGTCTATTAAACACCACCTGAACCAGCATAAAATCACAAGCCTTCCACTGGTAGCTGCCTGAAGTGATTGACATGTGACTCTATCCGCTTGGAACCTGGTTTACCTGACACCACTACTGGCCCTGGACCACTGCCCTCTACTCTCCGGGCATTAGCTTTCATATGCGGTCATCGCAATGTAAATTCTCTAAGCCTGGCAATTAGCAAAATAAATGACATGGATCGTCTGAGCTCAGCCAGCCCAGTGGTACATGCTAAATGACCCGTAAAGTCATCTAGTCCTCATGAAATTAATCGATAAAAAGGGGGATTGCTGAATGTTGAGAGCCGTGCTTTTTTTATTGGCTGTGTGACTCACTATAGGAATCCAACAGTGAAATCAGCACCTGTAAAAGTACGCCTTCCCTGCTGCCCATGAAGCCTAGCCGTGTTCTCGCATCATGAATTCAGGTTTAGCAGGTGGGCAATTCAATACCAAACATATGAGGATGCATCATGTTATTTATATGTTATTTGTTTAGCTAGACACGCTATCTGTACACACGGTATAACTTAGAAGTATGCTCACTGAATATTCTCAACACCTTTTTAGATTTACAGTTACATCTTGAGTTTGTACAGTTGATCTGTCTTTCATATGGATCTGAGAACATGTACTGCTTAATAAATGCTTGGGATTTTTTTCATCACTGCCATGTATTGTGGAGCGGACATACTGTATATTCATCTATTCATCAGAGACCCCAAGAAATGCCTCTGAAATATCCACTTTCATTGAAGCATCACATAATATCACCAACATGTTTTATTTTTAAAGCATATCCAGTGACAAAGGACACTTCAACCCCTTGCTTAGATTACAAGTGGACGGGTGTTAGCTCATGGATGAAGGATAATGTGTCTTTGAGCTGCCTCTAGGTATCTTTATATGCTACACATACATGCTTTTTAATAGGCTGAGGGGCAGACCAATCACCCGTGTCACTCTGTTACCAGGATACCGGCGCTGTGGTTGCTAAACACCAGTCCACAACTTTTACATCATGGACTATATTTTTGAAAGTTAGAATATGAAAGATTGTATTACTTCAGAGAAGTGCTGAAGCCGACCCCCTGCAACACCTGCTCCGACAGTGTACCATATCATCGCCCTTTTCCCCTCGCTTGACAATTTCTTCATTTAACACTCTGTTCACTTGTTCAGTAGGTTGATTAGCGCCACAGAACAATATCAGATTAGATTACTGAACTGGATTAAACATTATATCAACCTTAGCTGTCAAGTTTCCTGTTCTTGGTATTATGTCAACCTAAAAAAGTCATCCTTTGTTCATGGACCAGAACTTCATCAGTAATTATGTTCACCATTCATTCATTTAATTCATGGCAAACATCACTGCTACAACCTTAATCCTGAGGTAAATAAAGAAGCTACAGATGCAATGGTTTAAAATTTGTTTTGTATTTTAATGACAATATTTTAATGACACATTATCAATATAGAAGTATTTAAATGCATTGATTGGACAGATTTTACACATACCGTGAAAGCCACTGTAATTACCTTTTTCAAGCTTGAGAGTTTTTAAATGTAGGGGTGAAAACAGTGAAATCAATGGAATAATCAATTAGTGGAATAATTAGTTAACCATAAATGAATCAATCATGAATTAAATCTTAATAATGCTAATAATGATTATTGGTTAACTGATATCATGCTAAAGATATTGATCTGATTGGTTTAGGGCAGAAGTCGCGCAGAAGTTATAGCGGGGCGACAGGTGATTTAGAAGTTGCTGGGTTGAACCCTGCTAACTCCTCACCAAGTATCAAGGTGTCCTTGAGCAAGACACCTAACACTAACTGCTCCCGGTGGACAGGTGGCTCTTTGCATGGCTGATTTATGAATGTGTGTGTGAATGGTGAATGTGAGGCAATCATGTACAATGCTTTGAGTGGCCGGTAGGTTAGAAAAGCGTTATATAAAATAATATTGCTCCGTAAACATATGGAGCAATTTGATGCTCTAATAACTTGTGATTTAGCATTATTTTATACATCATTATTGTACCTTATTTTACTGCCATTTCATGGTCTAAATTAATTACACAGACATATGACCCTTGCACCCATCACAAACACACTGCTAGCTGCTATCTGCTTCTATAAGCTGAAATAGGCTTCTGTCCATTGAACCCTTAACATAGCTAAATATGTAAAATAAAATGGAATATAACTAACTTATATGATGTCCCAAGGGTAAACTTCACTCAAACGTTGAATGATTTGCCATATATTCCATTGTCAATGTGAAATTATATCACTTTATGCTAACACCATTTGCCATGAACACTGTTGACTGACATCAAAAGGCAGCAAAGACAGGTTTAGAGTTGGATTAACCGTGATTGATGGTTTGTGGTTCACTGGATGTCTGCTTTTCAGATCTTGCACTGGTTGCTGGAGAGCTTTGATTATGTTTACCGAAAGTCCGTATGGGATTGTGCAAAGCAACAAAGCAATCCACTAGCACTCGTTTGAACCAGACCTGATTTTAATCCAGTTTGGTATGTTTTCGTTTGGTCTGCAATCCCTCATGTCCTGCTGGTTATCCTCATTTATATCCCATACACTGCATTTGTTTGAGGGACCTCTGCTTACTCGCTCCCTGTTTTCAAGGTGTCCCCCTTGAAATTGTCAAACTAATTGTTTAAAATTGTACTGACGTGTAGCCTTTCCTTGTTATGTTCAGATTTTGAAGGTATGAGTTTTGTGGGGCTTGGACTATTATGTGTTATTTGTTTACTTGCAAAGGTCATGTGATTCTTTAAAATGTCTCATATTTTATTACTGGTGTGCAAACATTTTAATATCTGTAAATCTCTTTCCATGTTAGTAATTACATTATAAGAAGTCTTGTTCCCATCGGAGGTAGTTATACTGTACCGGCTGGTTTAATTTTTTTTTTTTCTTTTTTTTCTTTCTTTTTTTTCTTTTTTTTGCTGCTGGCAACATAAATTTTCCCATGGTGACACAATAAGTGATCTCAGTGAGGCTCCTAAGTCACTGTGGCAAAAGGCACTAACAGGTGAATCACAGCGTGGGAAGGAATATATAATAATTTCATGTCTGAAAATCACAGAAAATATAACTGATAGAGAAAGACAGGTTATTCTGGTCTAGTTTGGAAAGATCAACCTGCTTTATTGCTGTGCATTTGGGTGCAGGAATACATATAACTCAATAGGTTGGAAATGATTTACTGCTCCAGGGTTGAAATGTATATAATTATTTAATAATTATATAAATGTATTGAATACATTTGAGTCACTTATTTAATTGAAATTGTAGTCTGTCTTGCAAATATTTGTTGAGATACTGTATTTGTTTTCAGTGGCCATTTAACAATGCCATAAACATAAGCAAACATACACACAAACAATTGGTCAGTTGAAATAGTGATTTCACTACAGGGATGTTATGAACAAGTTGCCAGGCAGTTTATTCCATAGGCCATAAATTATCACTTCACACTGCACCGGACACTGGTAGTTTTGACTCATCTGGATTTCCCCGACATTAGTCACCAACTGGAATACACACAAGTATGCCGGCACAACGCAGAAGGCCTGTAAGTGATTGGTCAGAGCGTTGGCTATTCGACTGACATGGCTAATGCATCGCTCTGTAGCATGGCCACCGTAAGGCCAACTTCTTCAGCTGCCCCAACAACTGCTCTGTGGCATCTCATAAGTAAACTTATGACATTAATAGGCTGTGTGAGTGGGTCCACCATAATGCACGGAAATTACTATGAAAAAAAAAAAAAAAGAATTAAGGAGATGTGGAGGTTTGAGGTTACAGCAGGCTGTGCCCCTGTGCACCACGCATGGCTCTACTGCTGATACCATTGCAGTTTACGGTGAGCTTAACACCGCGGCTGCCTTGCTGTGGCTGTTTTTTTCTTCTCATCGGAGCCTTGTGAGAATAATAAGCGCATTAGAGATATGCACTCTCCTACCGATGACAGTAACAGAGATGTGACTGACGTAACCGCCAACCCATAAACACACACATGCATCTGAAATGAAGTAATGTTGGGGTTTGGGTGCCTGGTTCCTAGGGCTTGAGCATTAGAGTAATTAATGACGTAAGGGTCTCGTATGTCAGTGTAAATATCAGATATAATCACGCCCAGAGGTCACTGTGTCCTTGCAGTATAGGTTTGAAGGTTATATGGTGTTATATGGCTGTTTATGTAGGAGAACATGCAGTTAAACCTGATTATCGACTATTTTGAAGAGTGATGACAGGTATAACGGTTACATACTGTATGACTTTCAATTAAATATCAGAAAGATTTTTTGAAATGATTTGACCATATGTGACCATATCTACTAACATTCTGATGTGTTTGCTCACACGGGTCTTTGTTTCTTTGTCTGGGCACTCAACTACATTTGGGGGCATTGGGGGAACATTTGGGAGGCTCATGCCTTGCCCTAAGGCTCTTCTGACTGGATGGGGAATGGAGACTTTTGTTCGTTGAGTTCCCTCACTTGGATATCATAGCCACCCCTGACATCACCACTATGGTGGATTGTGGGAAAGGAAGCAAGGCTGAATGTCTTTATTAAAAGTACAACGGTCCAGCTTAGAGGCTTGTGTTCCCTGGATACACCACATCTATTTATTATCCCTCCCCCCACTGTGACCCTGCTTTTTATTTTAGCCTGCTGATGCACCCGCTACTTATTTCTAAAAGCCACCGGACACCTCTAAGATTACACTGTCCTACTATTTGGTTGAGAGGGAGAGTCTGCTATTGAATGGAGGTATGTGTTGGGATGTGTCTTTCTAGCAGGTCATGTAGATTGTACTGTAAATGCCTCACAGGCCTGCACCTCCTTTGTCTAGTCTTATGTTAGCGCTTATGCGGGGGTGAGCCAAATGCTCCACTACAGATAACTTTTAAGACACGTTACAAATGAAAGTGTATTGCTGCCTACCTGCTCACAATGGGTTTCCCCTCAAACTCCACCGCATTGCCGTATAGTCTCTCTCTGAACTTCCTCTAAGTTGAATAAGGCTTGACTTTGTTAGTCAATGAGCTGAGGGGATTCTGCTGGTGGCTGACTTTGGGCTTTGAGTCTTTGGGCTTGTGCTGAATGGGCAGGGGAGGAAGTAGGACTCTACTGTGTCTGTATTCTACCAGGCTGAAGCCTCTGGGGTGGCAGCGGGCATCGTGATGCAACCGACATGCCCACCAAACCACTAGGGAGTCTGGGTGGAAATGTCAAGACGGGGCAACAAATGGAGCATGGCTGAGCTCCTCAGGACAGCAGCTAACAGTGTGTTTGTTGGGGGGCGGTCAAATGGGTAATGGGTGTTGCTTGATATCTATATCCTAGCAACTCTAGGGTGAGTGATATCTTGCAAAACCATAGCTGGGGATTGGTCAGAGAGTTGGCATAAGCCCCTCCTATGTGCAGGGTCGCCTAAGAAAGAAAACCTAAATTCAAAACATCTTTCAAACTTTCTCCACTCTGCACTTCACCCTCCAGCACTTTAATCTAACCTATTTGTTTATTTATTATATAAATATAGTATTTTTCTTTTTTTTTTTTATATTGTTTTTATTTCTTATTTTTATTCATGTTCATGCACGCTCACTGATCTATGTGCTTATGTGACCCGTTGACAGTTTTGAAAGAGTTCCTTTAAGTGAAGTTTGGCCTGCCAACATGAATTCACCTTACACAGCTGTGCAGTATTGCCCTGAGTTTCCCTTTCACCGGTAAGTACATAGTGGACTGAAAAGTCTGATGTTTTTCTATATTACAATAAATGACAACAGAAAGATACCTAATCTAAGTTTTAACAGTATCTATAGATCTTAAAGCTGAAAACCAAGTAATGACCATACAGTACCCTTTTTTATTATATTACAGTACATTAATCACATGGTATTAATAATAACTGTAATGGTAAATCAACCAAGAATGGTACTTTGCATTTACTGTATAATTGAGAATACAACCCCATTTAATAAATAACACAGTTATGTGTAGTGTACAGAGTGTACACTAATTTGTTCATGTAGTATGGGGTCTGTTTGGAGGTACTGGACAGTACTTGCAAACACTTGTGTTTGCCTGGATCCTCAGCTGCTGCCCTGAGCTGATATTTATAAGTGTAGCGTACTTATTGCATCAATGCATGCATACAGAGAACCATCGTGGTTGAAGTGGCACAGATATGTGGCTCCCCACTACCCGCCTATGCCATATGCCAACACTGACCGCGTTAATCCGTTCCAGCCAGTAAGCTTGTTCCAGTAGATCAGGGGTTCTCAACCGTTCTTATCCCCGCAAATAAGCTGTTAATTGGTTGAAACACGTGCCTTCATGAACACTTTTTAATAGCGTAACATAACAGAAAATGTTTTAGATTATTAAATGTATAACTTTTTTTACATTTAAAATAATTCCATGGCCTTTGTAAAAGCATTGTGCGACCAACAGTTTGCAAACTACAGCATTAGATAATTGGTTTCCTTCCTGTCTTATCTGTTGAAATTACAGAGCAGTGTATTGTATACAGTAGCTGCATTTTGTTTTTTAACACTGTCGGTGTTAAAGGAGAACAATTATATCACTACTGAATATGTTTGCAGAATGCCTGCTTAGAGCGCAATGTATCCATGTGACATATTAAAACGTTTCAATGCAAATCATTATTTATTTATATACAGAAATCACTCAAATGTCCTTTTCCATAATATATTTATTTGGTTAATAATACAATATATCATGCTCTAAAACTATTAATGTTAATTGTTGTTGAAAAACACAAGTTGCTTGGCACCAGTTTTGCAGGAAGAAAGGCTTTGAAATGAAGGAAATGAGACAGCCTAATCCACCTGTCACATCTTAAACCACCCCATAAGTAATGTAATTCCCTTGATAATGCACAGCCTTTTATCATGTACATTCTGTATGCAGTGGGCATGGGGACTGACATTTCCATGTTTCTTGTTGTAGCAATTTTACATGTTTTTCTAACTTTGATGTAATGTTGTAAAATGAAATATTCATATAGATACATTGGACTTGTACACATGATGTTTCAGTAGGAGCTTGGAGATGTTTGACACAACTAGTGCTGAGAGGACAATCTATCAAAGTGTCGTGTAAGATCGTGATGCCTTTTTATCAGCTCATTATCAAAATGCCCCAGCTGTGTCCTTCCACATGCCTTTTGAACGCTTGTTTTGGCAGTGTCACATTATATGACGATGTGAGCTTTTACCGAACAGGTCTATGTCAATTTGTCAGTTTGGTTGTTTTATCCAGTTAAGTCCGAATTTCAGTATTGATGTGAATCTTTCTGACTTCATACAGTGCGTACCAGATTACAACATCTTCTTAGTTTAATACGTGTGCCTACTTTTGTTTTATTTATATTTTTAAAGCCTTATTATATTTAAATCTGCCTCTGTGCCCCAGAGGAATTGACTTCTGACCGTTTCACTTCCATAAGACTAAGGGGTTGAGAGGAGAAATTTTGGGGCTTTCTATTGTTCAACAGTCATGTCCCTCTTGCAGGCAGGCCTGACAGATGAGCGGGAGACTGGGCTAGCTCTTTGAACAGGTGATTAATAAGACACTGGAGAAGGCCCCCGATCGGTTGGGCTGTTTGTTTTGATTGCGTTTTCATCGGTCGGTGTGCCCAACCTGCCAAGAGACAATGGCCACCGCTGTTTAGTGCTGACCTCTGCCCCAGTCTCGTCTAGAGGGGCCTGTGCTGTCTTTAAGTGGATGCTGAACAGCCTTCGCCTCAGGCTAACTGAATAGCTCTGAGTAACCAGACACCCAAAAGCAGACTAACCAACAGTCACTGGGATCAACTCATTTGACTGAGGTTTGAGGAAGATTGCTGAGGGTGACAAATCCATTACATTTTCAACTTTATATGCTTATACACTTGCACGCCTGTAATTTCATTCACTTTGTGGCCGATGCTTAAGATGTGCTGCATTTGAGTAATCACTCCTCCTGTCTACAAACCAGTATTTCATAATCAGCTCTGTTTAAATCATTTAAATAAGGAATCCGTTATAATTTAAGTAGTTTTCCCAGTATTGTCCCAGACATTTTTAAATCCTTTGCTGAGAAATATGAATGAAAACTGAATATTTTTTTCCTGAACTGACTCAAAATCATAAAGTGCTGATGACGACAGCGCAAGATTTCTAACAAAACCTCACCTATAGTAAAACAATGCACACGATAATCCATGAAAATAGACCTGCATATGCGTGTGATCCTCTATGCGTGTGTGTGTGTGTGTGTGTGTGTGCACGCAAAAGACCACACCTTGCACCTCCCTTACCTCACCTTAAAGACAGGCCCCTCCTGAACAGTAACACGACCACACCTACTCTTCAACCTGCCACTTTGTTTTCACCATTCACCTCCTCTCACCTGCCCTTCTCCTTGGCTGTCTGCTCCCTGGAATGTGTGGTGGCTTCTGCAGTGTTGCAAGGCCCAGACATTGCTCAGATACATTTGTATGTTGCTTCTCCACAGTTTAGTGCTGCCACGTTGAAATGAGTGTTGACTGGTTCAGATTTGCAAAACCGGGTCCTGCACACTGTGAAATACACTGCTAAACACCGTGTCATCTGACCTCAAGGTGAATGCAGTTAGCATTGCACCTCTGAATGAGTAAACAAGGACCTCACTTGCATTAAGAATGCAATTGTTATTGTTTAAAATAAAGAAAGTGGAGTTGAGTTGATAAGGATCCATTTTTGCTTTTTTGTTTTAGATGTTTTATCAACTCCACTTTTGTTTAAAAAAACATATTATCCATAGTATGAGAAAAGTGCCTATATCTCCTTTCTTTGTGAAGGCATAGAAGTAAAACCTTTTATTAATGGACAGTTTCTACAGACGTGTCATAGTAAGGCAAACACAGCTGTAGCTAATAATATTTATTACGGGTTCATTTTGATTTCTGCGTTTTGATAGGAAGACATTGACAAAACTATTGATTCCTTGTCAGTGCCTGCTCGTCAGAACACCCAAATGGCTGCAAAGAGCCTATTGGCGGAAAGAATGTGTCGGTTGACCTTCACATTTTCCATCCATTGCGGCAGAAACTCTGGGCCTGCTCTCCCTCTGAACCCAACACTTGGCGTGCAGTGGAGCTGAGTGTCATCTTTTGAAACTCCTGCTTCAATTATATGCTTCATTAAAAATGCCAGTGTTTGTAAGTCAGGTATTGATATCATTCACCACACAGTGGGGAATTCCGAACCCTTAAATAGTGCCAGCCTCAGATTATGCCTAGCACCCCCTCCCCCATCCACCCAACTCCCCCACCAGCCCCCAAGCCCCTGTCCAGCTGTACACATACCAGAAGTTGCTGCAGTGCTATCATATAGACCGTGGGGGGAATTCCGCCTGCCTCAGACTGCAGCGTGCGCCACTTCACCGCAGACAA
>JAODUG010037712.1:37500-39696 GCA_027564795.1 Aphredoderus sayanus
AGAAGTTTGTTTAGGTTAGGCTAATTATCACCTTCCAAAGGTTAGGCTATGTCCTGAGTGAGGCCTAGCTTCCCTTGGAGGCCTCAAAATGCACTTCTTTAAAGTGTTGCTTTTGTGAGCAGGCTGACCTGTGGGCCCACTATTGGCCCCCCAGGGCTTTAACAGGGTGTGACCACTGATTGGAGACATTGACTTCAGGTCATGTGCTCAGTTTAGAAACAGCTTTCATGTCACTCTGACCAGAAGGCACAATTTTAGCCTTTTGCTCCCAGGTAAGAGAATTTACTTCTGCTGCGTTAACCAATGTCCCCCCATTGTCGTCTATCATGTTAAAGTGTTAGCCCACACATTAACATTAATCACCCAACTCGTTACTGAATTAACTATATCACTTAATCGCTTCATTGGTTAAAGGTTTAGTAAGGTCCACCATAACTCTAGGACTAGCAATTGAAAGACTCAAGGGTGTATGTTTAGGTTGAAATTGCTGCTGCTGAAACCCTTGCTCTTACAAGCGTATGTATACTTAAGGACATGGTGTGGTGGTATATTGACTGGGAATAATTCTTGAAAATGTTTCAAGCTTAAAAGGAAATTAAATGTAAACCTAGAGTATGTTATCAGTCTTACTTTATACTAATCAAAAGTACAAAGGCCTGCTACAATAGCAATGGAATAGGTCACTATATTTGTTTCATTAGCAAGACAAGTTAAACATTGTTCGTGATTATAATGATGGTACAGTATTATAATTTTTCATACTTTAAAGTTGATTTGCTAACATGACATTGGTAGTCCCTCAATAACATCCGAGAAACTTGGGATGTTCAAAGTGACATTAATAATAATAATACTTTATTTTTATTTTTATTTTTTGTAAGGAAATGGAATTAAACATTAATACATTATTGATGGGGACAAAATCAATGGTCCCTTAATATTATTAGTCACAATCACAACAGTAATGGTACAGTAAGACTTTCTTAGAACGTAATTTTAACATTTACTGGGCTGTATTCTGGTGTGTGTGTTCTATTGAGAGCCCTGGCCACTCCTGTTAAATGTAAGGCAGAATGCGTGTTTCCAAAACAGAGAAACACTAGTCCTCTCTGATAGATACAAGTGAGCTTCAGGAGACACATTGTGTTTCTGGGGGAATCTGCATTAGTATTGCTTAGGGGCTGCAAGATAGCCTCACAATTCTTATGCAAACAAGCTTCAGTTCTTCTTACCCCAGTGAAGAAACCAGACTTACATTTTGAGGCTTGCTGTGTCATTGGGCGTTTCTGTTGATTCTTATTGTTATTCTGCATTCATTTATAAAATTCTGTTTAAAAGATAATTCCATTTTTTTTCTCTTTTTTTAAAGCTTTCTTATATTGTTAATACTTTAAGAATTTTAAATGTTAATAACTTTATTTTTATTTGTATGCCATTGCTCTCATTAATGATCATGTTTGGAAATAATGCTTTAACGTTAAATGCAAGCTTTAAATGCATTTATAATTTTAATGCACCTAGCAGGCACAAAACTGCCTGCTAGGTGAAAACCAGAATATATTAGTTTGCTACTCAACTTGTACCCAGCTGTTAGACCTTTGAGAAGCCCTGCAGAGCTTCAAAGGATAGGCCCGAGAAGACGTCTCTCCAAAAGAGAAGGGTGTGGTATTGGACAGGTAGCTTCTTAGACCCCTCCCCTCTCTCTCAGGTATATATAACTTTCCCATTGAATTCTATAGAGGCTTCTGCTTGTCCACTTTGCATCTGTAGTCCACATCAGTCTTTAAGAGTGAGAAAAAAAGATTTGTGGAATCCTGGAGCCGGTGGAGCAAACAGCAGCAGCTCTGCTCAACCTCAGCGCCAACATGTTGTACCTAGAGACTGGAACTACAGCATCCTACAGCGAGGTAAGGCCCATTCCTTTTGCTGGGCTCCCCAGTGTCCCACGGTGGGGCAAAAATGTCCATTACAGTAACATACTGTAGCGCGTCAGCACAAAACTGGCCCATAATACAAGAAAAGACAAATTATATTGGTGTTTAACTTTCATTTCTCTGATAAAATTATTTCGATACTTTTGAGTTAATTTGTCTGCTGGCTAAAAAATGCATTAGCTGTCGAATATGAAACTGAATCAGCCTTAATTCAATCATTTAGAATCATGAAGAAATGATTTACATCCAGGAAAAACCGTAG
>JAODUG010037713.1:0-17673 GCA_027564795.1 Aphredoderus sayanus
GTTAGTGCCAGTTGAATACACTTATTATCAATGTATAATATATGCAATAGCGCTTTTAACGTTATATACAATGGGCTGTATTTGAATTTTGTTTTAGAATTAATCGTGTGTGTGTGTGTGTGTGTGTGTGTGTGTGTGCGCGCGCGCGTGTGTTTGTGTAATTGTGACTGCGTGCGCGGGGCGCGTTTTTACATTTACAAGAAGTGTCTATCTGAATCGTGTTGTGTCTATCAGAATATGTCTATGGTAATCATCTGGAAACAAATATTTTATTATTATCCCATTCCTGAATGGCCATCTTAAATGGTTATGCGATATAAAGCATTATATCGTATTTAATAAGGAAAATAGAATATTTCTTGTTTAAAGATATAAACCTTGGCCACTATGGGGCAGAATTCCCTATGTTTTTGCGATCTCTTTATGTTGCCCATCAATTGCATAAAGGCCTACAAAAAAGGCAATGTTTCACTTCGGCTTAATAAGTTTCATTCCTACTAAATACGTGTTTCTGGTAATTCCTCACCTCACCTAAAGGTGACATTGGCACACTGCTAACCTTCAAATGGATTTAAGCAAAACTCTTTGAAAAAAGCTATGACTGTTGACAGATTGTTGTTGGTAATCAGTGCCATTAAGATCATTCTCTTCTGAACAAAAAAAACCTTTCAAAATTTATAATAATAATAATAATAATAATAATAATAATAATAATAATAATGCATTCATTTCCCAGAGCAACAAACCAACAAAAGGCGACAAAAGAAACACAGCCTAAAGAAGTCTTGTAGCACACTTTCAGCGAATTGTGTAATTAGTATGCAAGCCTATCAATAGTTATCACTGAATTTTTGCCTATTATGTATTCATAAAAATATACGGGTATGTTAAAATGTCGAAAACTCCATTGTTTATTAGGTCTTGCACATGCACATTTTGAGAATTAGAGAGCGAGAGAGCTGTGCGTGTGCGCGCGCATGTGTGTGTGTGTGTGTGTGTGTGTGTGTGTGTGTGTGTGTGTGTGTGGCGAGGGGGTATTCTCAGTGCGCCCGTACGTCAACAATGTTGCGCATGCTTCCCGCGATGCAGCGCGGCTGCAAACATAGCCATCTTGTCAGAGTGAGGGAGGCTATTTAGAATTTCAGCGCTTCTTCAGTGTCAGTTTTGAGACGATTTTGTCCTCAAAAAGGCTTCTGGCATCTACGCAGTCACCAGGGCCGAGGAACTCCCAGCGTGACCATCAAGTTGGACAACAATACTTGCTTTGAGAAGATGTCTTACATACTTGTCCCAACGTAGGGGGGAGTGTATGTCTGCCAGTCAGCAGCCAGTTGGCTTGACTTGCTAGCTAGCTCAGTCGAGGGCTACGGGCCCGCCTCAGCCTAAAGTAGCTCCTGCAGCTGGACTACACACTGCGACAGCGGCCATCTGACAACTGCGGAACCGGGACATTAGTGGAAGCGACAGGCCAGTCCGGATGGACTAAAGCTTCGTATAACACTTCGAGGATCTTTGTATTTTAGACCAAACCTTTATGGATGGACGAGACGAATCGAGTGGTCTTGTGTTGAGCTCGTAAAATGCAACAGGAGACCGAGAAGAAGGATGGCGCAGATTCATATTGATTACAGTTTTGGGGAGAAATGAAGTAGACGCAGGTTTGTTTAAGAATCTAACCTAGTGTGTTTAAAGGTGAGAACATTTGACAGGGGGCGCCAATAGCCATACGGGGGTTGTAAACAGACTGTCAATATGTCGAAAATGCCGGCCAAAAAGAAGAGCTGTTTTCAAATCACGAGTGTGACACAGGCCCAGGTGGCTGCTACCAGTGCCACAGACGACACCGAGAGCTTGGATGACCCAGACGAATCGCGGACTGAAGACGTCGCATCGGAAATATTCGATGTGTCACGGGTCGACTACGAACCAGCGTGTGACAGAAGTTCACCGGACGAAGGTCTCAGTAACGCGGCGGAGACGGAGGCACCTGGCGCCACGGCACCACAACACATACCTCAACACGGTGGGTTGTCTGCAATGTCGAACAACCCCAGCGGTGGTTTTCGAATTGTAGGAGTGACAGAATCAACCCAAAGTAGTCAGCAAGTGTGCGGAACTGGATCTGGAACCAACTTGCCCTCTGGCTCTCAGCCTGGGGCACTACTACAACAGCCGGCTTCAGCAGGGGTTGGTGGGTCCACCAGTGTGTCCCAGCCAGCCCCGACGACTAGTGCAACCCCCTCTTTCTCCTCCTCCTCTACCACGGTGAGTTGCAGCTCTCGCTTCAGGGTCATCAAGCTTGATCACGGTACAGGGGAGCCCTTCCGACGAGGCAGGTGGACGTGTACAGACTTCTACGAGAAGGACTCAGACTCCTCTGTCGTGAGCAGGACTGTCGACAGCATTAGGCAAGCGAGTGCTACTGTGGTGGATCCCAGTTCGGACAGAGACAGTGGGCTCGGCCGCACGGGGGGCTCCGGTGCGGGGCCTGCTCCCGTGGCAACGCACTCGGGCCCGGGCTTGGGGTCCGCAGCGGCGACATCGCTGGACGCTTCGCTCCCGACGTTTCGCGTGCACCCGTTAGAATCGCAGCAGCAGCAGCAGCAGAGTTACGGTGGCGGGCAGCAGGTCTCCGCGCCCACCTCCGCCCAGCAGCCGTCCCTGGGCGGTCCCCACCCGGCCGCCGCCCAGAGCCTGCCGCCCAACAGCCTGGCTCAAGCCGGCGTTCTTCTACAGAGTGCCCCCGTGATGCCCCCCGCGGCCCCGCCTGCCGCCTACCCTCCCCAGCAGCAAGCGCTTCCCGCGGGCCACCACCCTAGCAGCCAGTCGCCGCCCGGCTTCCTCCAGAACCAGACTGAGTACTACCAACAGCCTGGGGCGACCGCCGGCCAGCCCCTCCCGGGGGGCAGCCTCTCCTCCGCCCCACAGGGGCCGGTGCAGGCCGTTGGCGGGGCGCCCCTGCCTGGCCAGGCCGGAGACGTGGGAGCCATCGCGTTGGTGGCGGCGGGGGGATCCGTGCCTTCCGGCCAGGCGGCCCCGGGCCTTCTCCCGCAGCCCGCTGGAGTGGGCATGGCGGGCGGCGGGGGCTCGTTGCCGGTGGGAGCAGTGGCGGGACAGGGACCGTATGCCCCCGCTGGGCAGTCTCAGCCACACGCTCTCCACCCCGCGCCGCCCGGCACCCACAACGTGCCTGCCGCCACGCCCAGTGCCTCTAGTAGCACAGCCACGCCAAGCCTGCCCGCAACCGGCCTCCTCTTGCCCCACGGCAACGTGGGATTCCCGGGGGGCTCGGGGGCGACCCAGGGCCTCGTCGCGTTCGGATTCGGGCGGGCGGAAGCAGGGGCCGGGAGGATAGCGGAGGGTCTGACCAACATGCATGCGGCGGCGGCTGTTGTCTCTGGGAAGGACCTGATGAAGCCCTTCATCACACCCACCGTGAACAGCCTGTTTGGAATATCCATACCTGTAGACGGGGATGAGGACAGGTAATACCTGGGGTAGTGTGAGAACCGTGTGCTTGAATGGTAGGCCTATTTGTTCGCAGCTTCCTTGGGGTCAATATCAGGCTGTTATGAACGTCAAGGTCGACAATACCCAGCACGAACGCCTTGCTTAGAGGCATTTTACACCTTGTTTCAGTGTAAAATGTGGTTTTGCATAATGCAATTAACATGCTATTCAGGATTAGGAAACATTGCTGTTATGCAACAATGTTATGGCAGGCACATTTTGGTCATTTGCCGTCTTCATAGGGGGGCGTGTCAATTGTCAAAGGTCTTTGTGTTCCTTTAAGTGCTGTCCTTGGTCTCTTTTATTTTGTTTTGAAATGAAAATGGGAAAGGCAACATCGACAGATATCGAGTTGTTTTCTTTTTTTTCTGTGATCACAGTATAGTCTCATTATCAGTGTTTTGTTTTGGTAGTACAGCTGGTCAAGCAAACCAAGATATTTCCCTTGCTCTGGTTCAATGAGGAACACGAGAGGGAACGAGTGTTCACTGGGTTATACCGGAAGGAAATATGTTTGGCTCACAAAGTGGTAGGAAAACCCCTACCATCATACAACACTATAGACACAAAAAACTGTCTTGTACAGTTTGTATGTACACACTTTGGTGTACTGTGTGTGTGTGTGTGTTTGTAGGCCTGCATGCTGTTTTGATACATTTCTGTGTTGGTGCAGGGCTGCTGCTTCTTTAGATTGATCCAATTGACCAGTTTCCCAATTGTCCTACAACCTATATCTTTACACTTTAACTTCATTGTTAGGAGTTGCTGTGCATTTAGCCAGATTGTATTTGTTTTAAGATAGACCTCACTTCTTAGCAAATGTATGCTTGACCTTTTTAAACGAATTAACTTGGTTCCTTCTCTGGAAAAGTATTTCTAAAGCAAACATGGCTGGGTCTGTTTCTACCCTGTGTTGCCACATTGTATGATATCATGGTTTCCACTCACATACAGCTTCCCCAAGGTTTGGCTGAATAAACCGATTGACAATAGGTTCTACTGTAGATCAATATGGCTAGTTAGTCGAGCCCTGTTCTGTGACTAAGTCAAAGCAATGCACAGTAGACTGACTGTTATTAAACTTAGATGGAGTTAAGGTTAATTGCCTTAACATGCAGACACGGTCTGTTAGGATGTATACATTATAAAAGTAGAACATTATTACGTTCTACTTTTATAATGCATTTAAATAGCATAACTGCAATTTAGTCTTTCAATTCTGTCTGTGCTACGCTAGGCTTTGAACAGTTGGCAAGTGTAAGCGGAAATTGTGAAGCACCTAAAATCTCTTGGTGGTTTCTATTTACATTTTTTATGAAATGTACACTATAGATGGATTGTGTTTCTGTTCAGCTACATGCCAAGCCTCTCTTTGTAAGAATGCTCTGTCACAATGTTTTTAGGAGGACGTGTTAGGGGGCACCCCTATTGATGAATATCAGAATATCATACATATCATATGTATGCACATTTTCAACAAGTGGTAGAATTCTGTGTAAAGGTTAACTCGTAACTGAGGTCACTCACTTCAGGCTTGTGGCATCGGCTCAAGGTTTTGCTAAGCTAGTGAGGTTCATCAAATGACCACTCACAGGAAATACAGGGGTGTCAAAAGAAAAGAGGACTGTCACGAAGGACAGTTGGCCATTGTCACTAAACCTCCAACAGGGAATTGCATCAGAGGTCAGAGCAGTACTTTATTTAGCCTTGGTGACAAAGTGTACAGAAATGTCCCTGCTGACTTCACAGCCTGGGTGTTTTTGGAACCACTTGCCTTTTCAGCATGCGAGTAGATCCAGCTCTCATGCTGATAAAGGCCGGGCCTCTTACGACAGCCCTGCCCTATCAGGGGGGGAACAGTGGTCCCCTCTCTGCAGATAAGAGGCCTGTCATTGGGGCGTGTCTGCCATGTGTTTCCACCCACTCTGGGGGGGGGGGGGTGTTAACTATACTTGGTGTGCCCTGCAGGCACCCAAACTCCCGCCCCCACGATCTCTCACTTCCTCTCCCTTCCTTGCTCGCTTCCTTTCTTTCGCTGGCTCGTCTTCTCTTTCATTTCTCACTAGATTTCTCTTTCCCCTCTGACACTTCGCTCCAGTTGATGTCTGTCCCTAATTTCCTAACATAACGGATAACGGCACAGAAATATACATTTGGCCTTTTAAAAAAAATGGCTGAATTTCTGCGTTTAAACATTAAATCACTTTATAACTTTCTAAATTCCTCATGCAACCGCCCCGTATGCATGCACACACGGGTTCCTAGCCCACAATGTGAGAATCATTCAACTAAAGCATTAGGTCGACACAAGTTATCATTTGCTAGGAGGGCGCATTCTCCCCCTGTAATGAGAGAGAGAGAAAGAGAGAGAGAGAGAGAGAGAGAGAGAGAGAGAGAGAGAGAGACTGGGTAGAGTGAATGCCTGTGTGTGTACGCACACAGATACTGTATGCAGGGCGGCTTAAAGTGGCAGCTTAAATGCATTTCGTCATCATGCGCTCAGGGTAAATGTGTGTGTGTGTCTGTAACGTGACAAGAAATGCATTTCCTTCTCTTCTTTGACCCCTGGGCTTCCTGTTCTGTTCTCTACATGTATATATTTCTGTGTGCTGGCGCATGGTTTTTTACTTCCGCCAATAAATTAGTTTTAAAGAGTGAGTCGTGTTGCCCACTGACCCTGTCCCAGTTGTTATTATTATTATTTAAATTTTTATTATATACTTTTATTGAAAACAGGGAAGGGATGTACTGTATCGACCTTAACCCTCCCGCTGTCCTAAGGCATTTCAGCAGACTACCAGCAGGGGGAGCCAACCGCGCAATGTAATATATCCGTGTTGTGGTTGGCCGGGCCATTTTGACCCATGCGACAGGGTTAAAGGTGCTGTGGGATTTATAAGCTATACATTTTGTTTAATTATTATTATATGCTCTGGTTGTCTTGCTTCTATATGTGATGTTTGACTGTGCCTGAAAGAATTCTGACAATTCAGGGCCTCTTTTCCCTGATTGGACTGGCAAATCTACCTTGCCTGTCAATCAAATGAATGTGCGCACACAACTGGTTTATGAATGGCACTTTGCAATAGCAGCTCAACGGGCTCCAGAGGAAGGGAGCAGAGGAAGAGGGGCTTTTTGGTTGTTGGATTACAAAGTCTTTCTCTCTTGTGTTGTTTTTTTTTTTTTTTTCTTATTTATTTTTGTCAGCTCTTGCAACTCATAAATCAGCAGCTGTGATCTTAGCTGTGGCTAAGCTGTCGACGTGTTGATACGAGCGAAGGTGCGTTTAGCTGACTCAGATATTAGGCGAAACTCGTTTTTCCACATCTGTTGGCCTACTTCTCGTGGCAGATCTGGGAGGGTTTAGGGTAGTCCTGTCTGCCGTCGCTTCAAAATGGAGTTGGGAGATTCAGGTCTAGAGCATGCTGATGGGAACTTTCCCGGGTATTCATGACTCGCCATGCTAGCATTTATTAGCTAGTGCCCAATAGGCTAGCATTTGACCGCCATGTTGGAATTCCACGGTGACCCTCACTGGGCTTCGTTTCTTCGTCTGCCACAGGGCACAGGGCATCTTGAAATCCAAACAGTGTTGACCTACTTCTGCTCCGAGTCCGATTGAATAGATGAACAACGTAAAGTTCCTCCAGAACAAGGAACTTTACGTTTCCCCAAAACCCAAATGCACTATGATTTCAAAGATGAGATAAAAAAAAAAAAAGTTGACCTCGTCTTGTGAGTCATGACAGACTTGCATATATCTTTAAACTTGCAGGCTTGCATATATAAATAATAATGGCAAACCTCAGCATATAGCACTAGTTATGGCCTCACTTACTCCCACTCAGACACTCTCTCCTGTCTAACCCCCACACATTCTCATTTGTCTCTGCCTCACTTTCACTTTTAGCTCACTCTTTCAGCCTTTTGAACCCCACCTCTTTCTTTTCTTTCTTCCCCTCTCTCTCAAAGCTCCAGTAGTGTCTTTAATGAATTGGCAAGGTCATTAGGGGGTTCACCGCGTTGAAACCGTACCTCTGACACAGCTAACCTTAGGCTTACTCTCTCCAGGCGCGCTGAACTAAACCAGTGCGCCTTTGCTCTGCACAGAGGCCTTGCATCAATCAACAAGAATGCATCCAAAGGTTATTTTGGTCCACCGCCGGGGTCATGCAATTTGGTTTGGGGGTGTTCGACAGGGCCCGAAAATGTGCAAGCAACCATCCGTCTTCTTGTGTTGAGCTAGTTTACGTGCTCGCAGGGCGACACGGAGGAAGATATGAAGATAGGGGCTTTTCTCTAGCTTGTGTGTACTTAGGCTTACATATGTGGCGGGTTACACCCACACGTTCTCTTTATCATTCCTCCTCCCCCTGTTCCAAGCCATCAGGTTTAAGAGCGAGAGACGGCGATTCCACCGCTGCTTAATGTCTTAGCATGTTTTGAATGTGTCCACAAAGGGCGTCTTTCATAAACGTCCCCAAATGGATATTGACACTTTTCAATGCAGCCCCATGAAGAGGGCCATTGAGCGTTGGGTCTTGAGTCTTGAAAACAGGGGCTCGTGACTCGTCCAGTACTGACCTCATTCACGTCCGAGTCATCTGAGCGCTGCGGCATCTTCACCCAAACGCACTCGATTTATCGGAGAGCCGCGGACAATTTGAATGTGAGCATTGGGTCTTTGTAACTGAGCAGTCGCTGAGGCATAGGAGGAGGTCTGTTAAGAGTGTTTAGTCATGAGGTAATGTGACAAAGGGAGGTTGTGCCAGATACTTCTAGGAAAAGGAGCCTTGGCTCAATTAGAAAATTCACGCACATGCTGTAAATCAATTCTTTACTCCCCCGGGTTGTGTGTGTGTGTGTGTGTGTGTGTGTGTGTCGGTGCATGATTCTCTGTAGCCTGTAACTCAGGTGGTTTGCGCTTATTGGCTTGTGTCTGCATGTTGCTTAGGCGAATGTGTGTTCATAGAGAGAAGTTCCTGTGTGTGTGTGTGTGTGTTTGTCGAGGGCAGATTATGATATGTGTGTGTGCATGCGCACGTTCCTTCCTAGGGGGTGGGGGGAAATCTCCTTTTCCCTTCCCGACATACATGGCCTGGTATGGAACATAGTGTTCTTGAGGCTCCCATAGCCAAACATATAGGAGGTAATGCTAACCATCTGAGTTAGCCAGGTTTCTGTCAACACCGCAAGGGAACTGAATACCCACTACGACAGATTGGGTTACGGCAAAGAGGCCAAATGCTTTACTTTCTTTGTGTTTTGTTTGTTTTTATGCTTGTTTGTTTTTTGTTCTTCCCCACTTTTCTAACTTCAGGGTAACTTCCTTTTCCTGTGTGCCAATGATGTAAAAGTTTCCTTTCTGGCGCAAATGATGTCCAACACGTGTGAAAGGCCAGAGGCACTCTTTTAAGTTTACTGTGCTGCAGTGAACATAGCTTCTTCTGTTCAGGATGTGCTTTAGCTGCTGCTGCTGCTTAGCTCGTGGTGCCCTTTGCCCTAGTTGAATACCCGGCTGTTTATCCAAAACCTCTGTTTCCTTTTTTGTTTCCCAACATTTCTGAGCAGTAGAGCCAGCCCCAATAACAGCGAAGGAACTCAGTTCTGAGCACAGGAAAGGAGACAAGCAAACAGTTTTAGGATACAGCCACCACAAGTCTTTCTTCACTGTTTCAACTCTCCCTCCCTCTTTCCTCCCTCCCTCTGTCCCTCCTTCCTCCTCCCTGTTTTCTCTGAATCTGATTCGCACAGGAACCCCTCCAAGGCTTTCTACCAGGCCTTCCAGTCTGGCAGCAGATTAAGAGACTCAAAGGCCCACAGTGATAGGTACAGTACTGGACTGGACTGGACAGGCCTGCGAGTGTTGAACAAACGTGTGTGAGAGAGAGCTGTGTTCAGTAGTACTGAGCTGTGCTTTGTCCATGTGCATGGATGGGATTTGGGACCACAAAGCCCGGGCGCCAGAGCCAGTACTGACCAGTAGAAGGCTTCTCCACAGCCAGCCTTTCTTGTATCCTCTCTGTGTGTGTGTGTGTGTTTGCGTTTGCTTCCCATAACGGCACAAAGTGTGAGGTTTAAAGGTACGCTCCTGGATTGTGTCCTCCAGAACCGCAAATGCAACTACATGAACCTGCAAGTGGCCCTTAATGGGAGGGGTGGAGAAGGGAGTGAGCCTTGAAGCTCTGTAGAGGTAGGAGTAGAGAGGAGTGGTGGCCAGGCGGTGTGAAGTCTCAGGAGGGGGTTCCAAAACAACAACAAAAGTCAAGAGTGTCCCTTTAACTTCCAAGTTGTTGGCACCTCGAGAATGAAGGTGTGCTATGATTAACTCCTTGCAATTAGATCTCATTGGCAAGCTGAATAAGTGCAAGTATTTCCTGTCAGCGAGGTGATCATGCTTAGCTATGTAGAGAGAATACATTTTAGTCATAGTTGCGTGAAAGGAATGAATAGGAACAGGAACAAGCCCTTTTTATGCAGCTTTTGGGCTCTTTCCGAATACATAACATTAGTGAAAGGGCAACAAAGGCCTACCTTCATTCCTTGCAACCAAAGATCAGAACATTTCTAACGTGCTTTTAGATAAAGGAAAGGGGAAGCAAGTAAAGCTATATTTGACAGGAAATGCAAAACTGTTTTTATACAAATGTCATACTGTCACACTATTGCAAGTTGGAACACAATGACTTGCTATGATTGCTGCCACTGTCCACTTATGGCCATGACTATCTTAGCTTAGATAAAGCTTGTGGGATGCCAACTAACCCGTTTGTGCCTAACAAGGTTGTTGACTAATAAACAAAAAATAAGCTTTTATTCACTTTATACACACTGACTTCGTTTAATAGCTTTAGGTGGAAGGCAGTTGTGACTCGAGGTATCGATGAGAAGTTTTTCACTGCTTCCGAGGGTGATATTTTGATTTTGTTTTTCTGAGGCAACAGCATGGAGAAGAGTAGAGCTTTGTTGCAAGGCTTTTGCATGTCTCACTGGTGAAGCCTCATCCTTGGTTCGTTCATTTGTTTTTGCGAAAGCACGACATACATTGGGGAAATGTAGCGCAATAAAAACATATCTAAATTGTATAATAATATTGTAATTCACCCAAATTATAATTTAAAACATTTATGTGTTTTCCCCCCAATGACATGTCTTATATTGTTTGCCATTATTACCCTGTGCGTAATTTTTTTTCTTCTTTATATTTCTTTGTTGTTTTTGTTTTATATAATTAATAATCATGTAGAAATCAGATTAGGGATACCTGACAGAATCTGGCCTCATCAGTGATCCTCGGTCCAAAATGCTTAACCCTCCTGTTAAGCTCTACAGAGCCTCCTGTTGTTCTCCGCACTACTTCTTTGTGGCAGATAGAAGGCGCTAAACCTAATTCTACAGCTTACACACACATATGATGTGCACTGCTGGCAGAACAAGGTGTGTGTTTGAAACCCGAGGACAACAGGAGGGTTAAAAGGCACGTAAAAAGAAAGGGGAAAGAAAATACACACGGCACTGAACCACACAATCAGACTCAATCAGATGGCGCCATCTTCTGGCATAAGACAGTTTGAAACCCGAGGATGACAATTGCGTAATCCCGTTGATGGTAACAGCAGGTGTGCAGGTCTCAAAGGTGCATGTGCACATGAACGTCGCCTGCATCACACATTCCAGGTGCCCACAGTGTGCAAGTGGTCAAGCCTCGCCTTTTGAGCTTTGATCTTGTTTTATCGTGTTGCGGGCCGTGTTTGAAGAACCATTAGTTCTACTGTTCCTTCCTTTCACTCTGGGACTTAAAGTCCTTGAACTCCTTCCAATGCAATTATTGCTGGACAGAGCGACTACAATTCTAAAAGGTTTTCTAGTTTGCGCGTGTGTATAATAATTTTCTCCTTACAGCCATTTTATTAGCATGCTTTCTTTCATAGCTAACTGTGGGGACCACCAAATGCTACTCACAGGCCGGTTAAACATCAGTCTGACTATTGCACAAGGTAAACCGAGGAATCCGTTGGGTAATAGGAGCTTCAGTGAGCATAGCCACAACCCACGGCAACAATCCATCAAGCCCCAGTCATTTTGTACCCCTGTCACATTCACAGGGAATGAAAGGTATGTCAACTGGGGGGTGGGAGGTTAATAAATTGACAGTGAAAATTAAAAGACAAACTTTAACTACCTATATTATTTGTACTGTATGGACATGAATATAGACACATTATGGCATTTTATTCCTGTTGAAGTATTATTGGAACTATTACTATTATAAATGATGTCAAACACGAACAAACAATCAACTAGCTGACTATCACATCCCTAACCGGTAAGAGTTATAGCTTCCCATACAGGTTTTGAAGTCAACAACACAAAGTTCTTGGCTTCGCCGCAAGACTTAGAGGCTTAGAGATCACGTGTGTCAGCAGTGGGGTTTTAACAGACCAAACCTACTGTACACTCCAGCTCCAAAACAAACCATTCACTCACGGTGGATTTCCAAACTCTCTTCTTACTGCCAGGGGTTCTTGGAAGTGCTATTTGGGATGCTACATGAACCAAAGCTTCTATTTTCACCTCCACAAAGTAGTTGTTGTTCCCTCTTGCTCTGATACACACTTGTGAGGAGTAACCTCTCAGCCCATCAAGACTTGTATCAAAATCAACAGTAATATCATCATTGGCCTTTGTTCGTCTAATTTAAGGAATAAAACCTCTGTTGTCCCTCTTGGTTCCAGGCATACACATACTGCTTAATTGTTTGGCAGTCACTCTAGTAACAAACCCATCATTAGACTGTCACATGTGCTTAAGCCATCAGTATGTTTATCACTGAAGAAGGCGTGTTTCCATCCATAACAAAATCGTCCTATTTTATCAAAATGTTCTCTTTGCCACCGGGTCAGATTGTGTGACGAGTCAATTTACGGCATGGAGAAAGCATACAAAAAGCTATTGTAAGAAAAACGAATATCTATACAACTTGAAAAACAGCTTAGGTTCCAACTGAACGTCTGCTGTAATGTAGTGACTAAACTACAGTGGTGGTGGTGGTAGAGCTAGATGACGTGATACAAACAGTTGTAGCAACACGGATTTGTTAAAGGTTGCTCTAATAGTTCTAATAAAAAATAACTCGAAGTCTACTCCCATGAAGATGCAACAACTGCAAACAATCCACGATAGAGCATGTCCAGACCCTATTCACAAAGTGAAGTTGGGTCTGTACCTGGTGGTTATACTAGGCTAGGAAAATGTAGCCTTTTTACACTGGGAAACTTGGTTTTGCTAAGCTACTCATAGTGCCATTTAACCCTCCCACAACACGGACATATGACATTCCGTGGTTGGCTCCCTCTGCTGGTAGTTTGCTGAAATGCCTTAGGACAGCGGGAGGGTTAAACATAGTCATTATAGGCCCACCTTCTCATCCAGCTTTCCATTGGTCAGTATGAGACCATGACATCAGTGATCCACACTGCCCATGTGAGCAACAAGCTTGCACGTAGGAGCTCCTGTCAAACCTGGAATAGCGATGGCTTTTCCTCCTTGCAGTATAACGTAGCATCTGTTTCTTATTGGCATCATCCAGCGCTGCTGTCTCAGAATTAACTCTAGCTCTGAAAACTGTACTGTGTACTTGCTTCATCCTCAATCTCCCTGTCCATATGACCTCGACATTTTTAATTAAAACGGATAAGCGTCCACTGTTGTCTGTTCCCAATATATAAATCTTCCACTTTTGGCAAGAAGTGTTCAGACAGACTAGCACCCCCACCCCCCCAATAGTTATAATTCTATTGTACCACATTCAGTCACTCACAATGCAAAACTTGTTGTCTGCCTGGTGCACATTGACCACTAGTGTGTCACACAAGTAAATGGCTCCACTTTTAATATTATTGCACCCACAAAAAAGCACACACGCATTGCAGTTTTTATATTTGCGTCATGATCTTAATCTGTTAATATCTTAATATGAAATGAATTAGCCTGGCTGCACCCGAAAACACAAACAATGTTAAGACGTTGTGTTTTAATCCCTTTTAATAAAAGTATCAAAATAAGCAAAGATTTTGCGTTTTAGTTTAGAGTCTGGAGCTGTAGCACCATAATTCCAGAGAAGCAAAATTATAAATAACTAAATAAAACAATGGAAACATTGTGCACAATGTTAGTCATTGAAATGGGTAACTTTAATGCAACTATTTCATTTTTTCTTATGAGTAAATGTCGGTTTCACTATTTATAGCTTATTGAGGTAATATATAGTATTTATTCAGCCTACTACCAGGTAATGATGAAAGCCTTTCCATTGGCAGATCTCACCATTTATATTGTCTGGGTTCTAAAGTACTTAGAAGGTGCCACCGTCATGGTGTCCTTAACCTGTGTAAGGCTGACTGACGATAGCTTACAGTATTTATTTTTTATTTGCATCCTTGTAGTGTGATTGCATTGACGGTATATTTTAGTCCCCTGCTGTCCTTTGCAAACCACAGGTAAAGAGACGGTCTTTACTTTCTGTACTTTTATGGAGGGAGTGATTCCTCAGGGTACAGGGCAGGCCTTCCAGCCAACAGGAAACCTATAGGAGGGTCTGTGTGACGCCAAGGCCTAATTGAACACACATTTGGTACAGGGTTAAGTTTAGGTTTACATTCTCCTTTCCTCCCTCCTTGAAGACATTTAGAGCTTATGTAACCCCATGGTTAGCAGGGGGGTCCCTCTGTGTGTGCGTGTGCGCCTGCATGCGTGCGTTTATGTAAGTAAGACACACTGTCTGTTTAAATTTGCATGTGCCTTTTGTGTTTGATCGGTGTGCCTGTGTAATGTAGGCAGGACAGCTTGTGTGTTTTTTCGGTATGTGCTGCAGCTTGCGTATACTTGGTCCTCTCTCTGACAAGGAGATGAAAGGTGCACATTAGCAGGGCAGGAGATGTGACTGACATTGTTCTCAAGTCGGCAGAGGTATGGGAACATTCCTTCTCCGGCAATGTTTGCTGATGGCAATCTTACTGCGCTCTTCCGCTGGCCTCAGCCTCTAGACAACTAAATTGGATGGTGAAGGAACATAATGTCTCTTCGGGAGTCTGTAGTCTACTGCTGGCCTACCATCTACCACTGGGGACTGAGATGCATGCACCACAGTTCATATCGCTAGCTTAGTTGAATGTTAAACGTGTCAGTTAGTCAAACAAGATGGTACTGGTTGAGGGAGTGAAAGCCAGCAAAATCCTAGACAGCACGTGGTTGGAAAACCCCTAGTTAGGGAATGTGACTGCAAATACAAGTACCTGCCACACGGTGGCATTGTTGTTTATGATGCAGAGGTTCTTGCAACCTTAAAAGAAAAGGGATTCTGTGAGACAGAATCTAGAATCATCTTGAAATCGTGACTGCTGTTTGATTTTATTGATTGATTGAATAAGTTAAGTCTAGAGGACATTATTTTCCACCAGTTTCATTTTTAACAAAGAAAAAGCAAAACAAGTGTCATGGTTCTGAGCATTGCCATGGGATATCTAAGATGGACAGATCTGAGATATTGTAATTGCCTGAATTGTGTTTTCAGCATTACAAAAGTTATTTCATTTGTAATAATAAACTCACCTGCCTAATGGAACAGATGCATATCAATAGTTTGTCATGGTTGACTATCTAGATTAGTCAACAAACACAGTTCACATGGTCACATGTAGTTCTATTTTTCTATAAAGGCAAATAAAAGTAGTTTAAAGCAAGGGGCGTGGCAAAAGCACCACCTCACCTCTCTCACCCTTGAGTTCCACACCTTTTGTTGGGCTCGCCCTTCATTGTTCTTAATGTGGTCCGTCTGGGCCTATACCACTTTGGCCGCGGTGCACTAAGTTGCCTTTCTGTCTCGCGCTACCGACGAACGAGCGGCTCTCCTCGCGCAACTATGCTGTGTACAGTACGTTTGCCTTCAAACCGCCGTGCTGCGCAGTGGCCCCGCATAGCCACGCGTGCAGAGTGCGCGGCAGGTAAACGCACCTTACTGTTCGCAGGTTCCCGCCGCTTGCGCGCAGTCTTTTTTTAGTGCGTGTTTGTGATGGATCGTCGTATTCATGCCGTTCCATAAAGGGTTGTTTTTGTTTGTTTCTTTTTTAACTTTAATCTTGAGCGTTGAATTGTCGTTGATTTATGAGCTTGCTTCTTATCAGCTGAGCTTGTGTTTTTACTGCCCTGATCTTTGTGGCCTGGCCTAGATTGGTTAATGGCATTATCAAGAATGGTGGGAGGTCACTTTATATTATTTTGCCCTAGTTTCTTATGCTAAGCTGCTGATGGATTATTCCAGTACTAAATTTTTTGGCTCTGCTTTAAATTATTTTCCAAGCAAAGTACCTCTTTACCAGACTAACCCCTCTGCCCCACTTTTACGTTGATGATGTAAATGTGATTGAAGAAATTGTAAATTTGTGTATATAGTGAATTATTTTAGTCCTCCCCCCACTTCCGTTGTAGATGTTTCTTTTTAAGGCGACTCACATTTTAAAGCAGGCATCTTTTGTTTGCTATTGTCTTTCTTGCTGCTAACATATGCATTGATAGGGCAAGAAATAACAAGCATTTCCAGGAAAATGTTTTTCCAACGTTTATAAATGTGGAAATGCTGCTAACACTCCAAAACTAAGAGAAATTTAATTTGTAGCAGAATAATTTTTAACATGATCTCATCCATCTTCTTTTCCAGTGCCTCTGGAAGCAGTGTTGTTGCCATCGATAATAAAATTGAGCAGGCAATGGTGAGTTATGGAATTATCGTTGATGGTACTGCCATCCACATATTATGTCTCAGCATTTAAAATGACTCTGTGCTCTGAGTTTCAAATCAAAACAAAGTTTTGTTGATTTAAAAAGTTTTTTTAAAATGTAACCCTCATGATGTCGTTCTGCTCAAAATTACCCAAATCAGTAGCTCTTTGTGGCAGATAGAAGGCACTAAACCTAATTCTACAGCTTAGACACACACACACATGATGTGCACTTCTGGCACAACAAGGTGTGAGTTTGAAACCCAAGGACAACAGGAGAGTTAAAAGACATGAAAAAACAAACAAATACATAAATAAATAAATAAATTAATAAATACCCACAGCAATGACAATTAAAAAATACACAAAATCATACACAATCAGATGGCGCGGCCAAATCCAACATTAAGGACAACAGGAGTGTTAAACAGGCTTCACACATAAATGTACTTTTTATTTTTATTTGAATGAGTTCCAGTATTAATCACCCCAAAAGGAAAGAAGGTTATTCTGATAGTTTACATCTTCAACAGGGAATCTGTGACCCCTAGGGGGCCTCAGAGTTACTGCAGGGGGTCTGCCAAATTATTTTATCACAAACCTATGGTGCCAAACGCGGCCCGTCATATGTCCGTGTTGCAGTTGGCGCCTTCTGCTGGCACAAAAAGGTAGTGCGTTGGGGTCATTTGGACAGCGGGAGGGTTAATATACATGAACAGAACACAGAAGCATTTATCAATTTGAATTTCTCCAAATTAAAAGCAGAGTTTCTCTCTCTGTCTCCCAGGACCTGGTGAAAAGCCATCTGATGTATGCCGTGCGGGAGGAGGTGGAGGTGCTGAAGGAGCAGATCAAGGAGCTGTTCGAGAGGAACTCGCTGCTGGAGAAGGAGAATGCTGTGCTCAAGTCCCTGGCCAATAGCGAGCAGCTGTCTCAGCTCCAGGCCCCGCCCCCCGCGCCGCTGCCGCCGACGCCTCCCCAGCAGGCCCTCGGCTCCCCAGCACAGCCATTGGTCCAGCTCCAGGCCCCGCCCACGCTCCAGGCCCCGCCCACGCTCCAGGCCCCGCCCACGCTTCAGCCCCAGCCCGACCCCAGCCAACAGCTGCAGCCCAACGTCACGTCCGCCTGAAGCACAGCCTGCCCCCACCGCCTCCCCCTTCCTCTCCCACAGGGTGGTGGGGGGACAAAACAAAACAAGAGTATCTCCCCCACAACTTCTTACAATTAATATATGTGAAATTAGAGAGAAAAAAATAACATTGTTTTCTTAGCCACCAGCTTGACCACAAATAAAGTACAGTGTGTGTGTGTGTGTGTGTGTGTGTGTGTGTGTGTGTGTGTGTGTGTGTGTGTGTGAGAGAGAGAGAGATAGAGAGACTGTGTGTGT
>JAODUG010037724.1:0-17672 GCA_027564795.1 Aphredoderus sayanus
GTCATTTAGCCTACACCCCCCCCCACCCCTCCCACCCCCACCACATGCCAGAATGCAGCAGTGCACACAAGGAGACACAAAGCATTGATGTCTGTGGCTGCGTTCATGCTCCATCAGTCAATGGACGACAACGAGGTGAAACAGGGAGGTCCTCTCCCCTTTGTTGTTGCTGTGTCTAGTCCCTTGTTACAGAATTGATGACACTGTCTTCGGAACACAAACAAGGCGGGTAGCTATAAAGGGGGTCACTCACCACAGCTCCCTGACCCGGAGACACAGAGGCCACGGCGACACACGTGAAGAACAACTCAAGAAGGTCTTAGGTCTCCCTCGGTATGTAGTGCAGTACGCGTGCACACGCTCCTGTTTGTGGTTCAGTGCAACACACACCGCCAGTGGAATGTAACCGCTTCGTGTCTCAATATGCGCTTTGTGTGTTTACGGTGTCAACAGCCTGCACACGATCTGTGATAACCTGCAGGAACGACGAAAACGCGCTTGCAGAAGAAGCGCTGTTGTGCCCTATACGCGGCTGTCACGGTTACAGTTAGACTACGTTACACTGTTAGAAGCCAAAACAAATGTTTCACATGTCAATCTCAGGCAAACGCAGATGAGTTGCTTTGAATATTTGGCTAGCTAACACTGATGTGGATGTGACACTCCTCCCTGTGGGTATAGTGTGTTGCCCAGGGCTGTTCCTGTCAGCTACCCCTGCTCATGCTTCTCATCACAGCCCCGGACTGCGGCCCCAAGGCCTACCCAATACGAACACAACAAACCCTCTGCGGGGCCCCAAGCCTCGTCCAGGGAGCTCAAATCCCATAATTGCAGGGGCTGACAGTGATAGCTAACATACGAAACAGCCTCACCTGGTTGGAAAGAATGAAAACATCTACTGTCAAAGTAAGGTAAGATGGGTGGGTGTGGTATGGCCAGGTGAGAAAGGGAGAGGTGGCCTAACACTTAGTCTACATTTAACAGTAGAAGGCTATAGTAGCAGGCTAAATATAGTGGACCAAAACAGATTTATTTAAGGTGTGTTCAACACCCTCTCTCTTTAGCAGATAAAAAGACATTAAAAGAAAGCAGTGAGGCATTAACCATGCGGTGTCTTATCTCCAGTGGAGCTGAAAAACTTTCCAAAGAAACTGAGTTCTGGGAGAGGAGAGCCAAGTGGAGTGGCCTTCATTTATCAACCACTTCAGCTCTTGCCGACAGCTGCTGCGAGAGAGGGTAGTCTGAATGTTTACACACCATAGCCAAAACCCAACCCCTCAGGACAGAGTAGATGTAGATTTTTGAAGATACACATTTTACATGTGCTCAAATAGTGTTGTGCATAAGAGCTGTCTGTTTAGATAGGGTTCAAATTGACGATGTTAATGCTTCATAGATGTGGAGCTTGACTGACCACGCTGGTGTAATTTGCCTCAAACATTTGTAGTTTCGATAAATACATAATTAGTAAGAAAAACTTATTTGCATTAAGCATTCAATGAAACCAAAATAGGTCTACTCTACTTGCAAGAAACTTTGGAAGACTTGGAAGGTTATACCACCACCTTGTGTCGAAAACGTTTGTTAGTAATTCTCTTGGGAGCCCTCCCTTATTTATTGGCCAACAAACTCCTCTATTGGACCAATGGAAAACTATTGGGATTGGCTTAGCAGATAACGGTTGATTTCTACTGGTAGATTTGCACACACCCATCTTGTGCTTTCCATAATTATACAAGTTTAAGGTGAACGCTTTTCAATCATTCCATTCCTTCGCCGATCAGGTTAATCTCCCACTACCTCCTTGTAAAAGTATGTCGGTATTCTGTGCGGTTCCGCAAGCGGCTCCTGTTGCTGTCTTCAAACTAACGCAGGATTTCAATAACGACCAAGACGTCAACAAGGTGAACCTTGGAGTAGGAGGTATGTACAAACAGCGCTTACTGCTGCTGGCTGTCCATCATCTAGCTCGCTTGCGCTATCCATTAATTCTATGTAAATGACGCAAGTCACGCAACTAACGTGTTCAACTCATAAGTAAATCTACAGTACCTTCAATAATTCACCAAATCAGACACGGATGTGGGCTTATTTATGCGGACGCTTTTGCCAATAATCAGAAACAAAACAAAACAAAAAGTAGATTTACAGCAATCCAAGGCTGTTAATCTAGGCGATGGTACTAAGTTATATTTTACACTAATAATATCATTCACCATGACCCCGAATAGCCTACATTAACATGTACATCATTTAGCAGACGCTTTTATCTGAAGTACCCTACATTTGTCAAGCTGAATAGGTTATAAGCAAACAATATTCTTAGACTACTGACAGGTGCATACTACTTTTTGGAAATGTATAACAACCTTGTTGAGGGGTTAAATGATCTGTATGTAAAATATCCTGTATCCATTCTTATTTACACACTGGCTTTTGAGGCACAACAAAGGTCTAATATCCCTCTTTGGACTGGATAGGCTGTTTTTCTTTCACCACAAGACCATAAAAACCAGGAGTTTAGCAATAGTTACCAATGCACCTTCCTACATGTAGTTACTACAACAAGCAAATGGCAGACATACTGTATGTCCAATAGTAGTGCAAATCAAAATCTTCTTGAGGAATACTTTTAAACACTGCTGGGGCTGTATAGTGTTATTAAAGCACAGTTGAGCACAACAGACAGAGGCTTCCTAATCCTTCCTCCGAAACACTTTATGGATGGTCATGGCCCCTGGCCTGCTGAGGCCAGCTTGCTGACGTTAGCAATTCTGCATATTATGACATCTCTGCGGCTCTCTGAATTTAAACATATGTGACCGTTTAGTCACCGTTACTTGCTGTGTTATAACTCATGCAATATTTGGTACCATTTGCAGCTCAATAGCTGACACAACATTATCACTAGAGGGGGAGCTGCAGAGGAAATGTGAAAGTGAATCTCTGGTACAGAACCTTTCTGGTTAAAATATGCATTTAGCATTTACACTGGCCCATATTTGACCTAGATGGATGTAATGACCACTGTTAGTCAGACGGAGTAATCTGAATAAACAGTGCCATTGAAGCAAACTCTTATCAGTGACAAACAGGGCACTAAAATTAGGCTTGTTGTAGAAACCAGAGAGCATTGTTCCACTTGATAATGTACAGTAAAACAGCCTGCAAGCTAATGATGCAGGATTGTTTCATCATACTGCCCCTAATGATACCCAGTATGTAAAGTACAACCTGATCCTAAGGCTTGTTCAAACTTACCCCTTATAGCATTACCAAACCTATTCCATTACCTTCCCCATTCCCCTCATCCCTGCCCATGACTTTGGTCTATATTCTTATCTTATGTGTCCCACAGCATACAGGACAGACAAAGGCCAGCCGTGGGTCCTGCCTGTGGTGAAGAAAGTGGAGAAGCTCATTGTGCATGATGATCAGTTGAACCATGAGTACCTGCCCATCTTGGGGCTGCCGGAGTACAGGTCCTCTGCTTCTAAGATCTCCCTAGGAGATGACAGCCCTGCTATTCTGGAAAACAGGGTTGAGTATAGGGTTCAAACTCCTAAAGCTTATAGTATTGGGGAAATGTGTAAATGTACTATACTGTAGAGCTACAGTATACACACACTAGTTACAGGTATACATGTAGCTATCTAAAAACCTTGTATTCATTGTATTCATTCAAATATTGTAATTGCTGATGGATGAAATGTCTCTCTCTCTCTCTTTCTCTTTCTCTCTTACTCTCTCTCTCTCTCTTTCTCTTTCTCTCTTACTCTCTCAGGTGGGAGCGGTCCAGTGTTTGGGTGGTACAGGAGCTCTGAAGATGGGAGCAGAGTTCCTCAGCCGTTTCCACAATGGAAATAACAACACTAAAACACCTGTCTATGTGTCTGCACCCACCTGGGGTACACTCACTCACTGACACACACACACACACATAAACACAGTCACAAAGTTAAACACAGCCTTTGTGCAATGATTTTATAGACTTTGGACTTGGATGGATCACATCCATAGTGTTCTATTAACAGTCCTGTTTTGGGGTTTGTTATCAGTTATGTTAACCTATGGCACAAAGGAATTACTTCGTATACAGTATGTTGTGCATTCACTGATAAGATCTCGATATGTCATTCATGAATTCATGAGAAATTGGTCTTTGTAGAGCATTGTCTTGTCCACACCACTGCTTTCAGAAAATCACATCTCTTTGTTTGCCAATGTGGGCTTTGAGGATATCCGTCAGTACAAGTATTGGGACGCTGAAAAGAGGGGTTTGGATTTGGACGGTTTCCTTGATGACCTGGAGGTAGGTAATGTAGTTTCTGACTTGGTTTATCTATGTTATGAAATGTCCCCCTACTGCTACAGCTAATGCTTCTCCTGGCTTACCACATTCTAAGAGGTAGTGATTTACCAGTGTGGAAATATGAGAGCCGAGCCTCTTCAGTTTCAGTAAAATCTTCAGTTAACACTATATATAACACTAACTATATATATATTCAATTAATAAAAAATAAAAAATTCCACAAAAGAATCTTCAGCAGTAGTGATAGCACTATAAGGAGGCAGGTATATTAACCACTCTCTCTCCTTTCTGTAAGAGTTGCCCAGAACACTCCATCATCGTTCTTCATGCATGTGCCCACAACCCAACCGGGATAGACCCCACACACGAGCAGTGGAGGCAGATTGCTGAGGTTATGATGGTAAGATATTGCATATACTTGCACACCCATCCCCTCTACTAGAACAGCGCCTGCGTTCCATAGCAGGTTATCTCAGTGTGGTGGTGACTTGACCTTGGTGGTGATTCTCCTTTTACCAGAGGAGGAAGCTTTTTGTCTTCTTCGACTCGGCCTACCAGGGCTTTGCTTCAGGCAGTCTGGATAAGGACGCATGGGCTGTCCGCTACTTTGTCTCCATGGGCTTTGAGATGTTCTGCGCCCAGTCTTTCTCTAAGAACTTTGGCCTGTACAGTAAGTGACCTATTGGTGCACTCTCTCCTCCAACACCAGAAAGAGAACAATGTTGTCTGGAGCAACTGTAATGAAACTACTACTACTACTACTGGCAATGCGCAGTCCAGGATGTACTGTACTGTAGGATTTGTACTACAAATGTTGTTTATTGTATACGTAGTTACATACGTTGGATTACATTGGCTTTCTATGCCAGCTCTGCTAGTGGGTTTCAACCATAATTTAAGCCCTTTAATGCCCTATTTAACCATCTACACTACGGACACGTGTCTCTCCTCAGATGAGCGTGTGGGCAACCTGACGATCGTAGCTCGGGACGCGGACAGTCTGAAGCCAGTGCTGTCCCAGATGGAGAAGATCGTCCGGTCCACGTGGTCCAACCCTCCCTCACAGGGGGCTCGCGTGGTCTCCATTACACTCAACACCCCCGCTCTGTTTGCTGAATGGTCCGGCTCCCTTGTAGCCTCTGCTTCATTTAGATGTGCAGTCCAGGGACACTGTTAGCCATTGATTGCTGAGCTTCTTCCCTTCTACTTCTTCCTTCGCCCAGGAAGGACAACGTCAAGACCATGGCTGACAGGGTCCTCCTGATGAGGGCTCAGCTGCAGGCTAAGCTCCAGGCCCTCGGTACCCCAGGAACCTGGGACCACATCACACAACAGATTGGCATGTTCAGCTACACTGGCCTCAACTGTGAGCACGCATGCACGCACGGACGCATCACACACAATTAACTGATCAATAAATATCATCATTGATCGTATTTACTTTGCCTCCATCCATTTGTTTCCGGCAGCCAAACAGGTGGAGTACATGACCAAGGAGAAACACATCTATTTGATGGCCAGTGGTCGCATTAACATGTGCGGTCTGAACACCAAGAACATTGACTACGTGGCTGAGGCCATATATGAGGCTGTCACATATGTCCAGTAGAGGGCAGCATTACGTTCCTAGATATTTCCTCAAGGAGCAGCGATCATGTCCGGTGGATTCCTTGGACCAATTAAAGTCTTATAGGCTTTAACATAGACACAAACCTTCTTCTTAACTGACCACACAACAAATGATGCCAGTTAATTTCTGTCTTGTTTTAACCCAGTAGATATACGGAAAGCAATACTTTAATATTGTTTTTAGAATCTGTCTTGTCACCTTCCAGGGTCATTATTATTATTATTATTCTTTTCTTTTTGCAGTGGATCTACCTGCTGTTGTATTTCCACGGTTTCAATGATTAAACTACTATTGTTGTAATAAATCTACTTTTGTAGTTTAATTGTTTCAATTATTAAATTCACTGTTGCTGAACTACTCTAGATATTTCATTACAAAGGGCACAGTGGATCAGCTGTAACTGTTTGTCACTTTAGACATGATAGGTATGACCGAAGAAGCAGATTTGGTAAAAATGATGAGAAAATCTGTTCGTAAAAATTATATTTTATATAAACAATTTAATTTATAAATGGTTTCAGCCCTAGTGGGAACATATACCTCAGTTTTGTCCGTTATTGGTTAGTGCAGAAAATACACTTGTTATTGTTTATTGAAATGTCCTTGTAACAATTCCAACGAGCACCTGCGGTATGAATGATATATTTGCAGTGGCAGTCTGTTAGGAGCACTATTGCACTACTGAAGAGTGAGCCAAGACATTAGACATTAGAAGATTAGTTAAAAAAATGTTTCTGAATGATCAGTGCACACAGTAAAAAAACTTAAATATGAAAGTATTTTCTCAGTGTAATCTAATTTAATGAATACATTGTAAGTTGTAAATACTTTCTTCCTTGTTTTTTTTTTCTTTTAGTTTGTGATAGCATAGTATTTACAATTAAACTTAAAAAATAAGAAATGACAGTTCAAAATAACACCACCAACACAAAATCTATTTAAATCAAATTATTTATTCATTTTATCCCTAATCTAGGACATGAACTAATATAGTTATCTGAGTTTTCTTTAAAAAAAATTGGGTAATGTCTTTATCACAACTATTTAGTATTCAAATATAAAACAATGTAATCAACCAACCCCAAATCATCAAAGACCTTCCTGGGTGTTCAAGCGAGAGTTTGCTTCAGGATCGCTCACAGATAATTTCTCTGATATTAGATCAAAAGATTTCCTGATGGATGTGCAGTTTTTACACATAGGTCTATACGAATGGCCTAAGTGCATTCTCCTTTGTGCTATCATAGAGAATACAGAATACATTTACCTGAAACTGTATGTGTGTGTGCATGTGTGTGTGCGTTGCGCGTGTTCCCTCTCCCATTTCTCTAGTATGTTCTATTGAGCAGTATAATCTGTCAGTATTGCACAATAAAGATCAGCATAACCTGAGCTTTGGAAGGACCTAAAGCAGCCACTCGAATTAAAAAGATTATCTGTTAAATCATTATTGCAACAAGCATACAATGGCTTAGATGTCTTAAGCAGCATTTCATATATTATATAACTTCATATCTCTCTGGACTCTATAGGCCCTACTATTACTTTAACCTACCTACTTTGACTTTACCCTATAGCAACATTCACTATTCATTAATATATATCAGCGATTCTCTTGATATGAAGTAAACATAGATGTGTCCCTCTAGTGTAAAGTTTACACAGTAGATACCAAAATAGTTGAATACGTATTATATACAATCCCAACCAATACAATTTCCCATAGCTAAAACATGCACTCTCAAATGGTATCTAATGCTTCTAAGACATATTTCATCTAGTTAAAGAGAGAAAAAACGGACTAAACTGCATGCGGGTATCATTGTATTCATGCACACACCCTCTGCCTAAGCATGCAGAAGAACTATAGAAAAACAAAGGGGTGTGTATCTCTCCTACAGCAAAAACGGCACAAGCCAACATGCACATAGCCCTGAATTGCTATTGTCTATTCTGCTCCTACCCGTAGCCATACTGATCCATACCCCAAAGCCTGTTTTAACCCCTAAGCTTATTGGTTGTTCATTCTTGCTTTATGCTTTATGAATTGAACTGCATTTAACACTTCTTGTTAGGTTATCTGGTGAAGATAACCACTAAAAAAGTATGGATCTACGGCTTCTTTTAAAAACGATCAAATTACAGACAGCAAAATATGACACCAAGTTGACATTGACTGATGATAATGGTAGATTAAAATGGTTTACCGTAAATATGGTGTACTAAAAATGTATATGGCACCACTAAACAATGGCACACTTAGTGGCATTAGCCAGGACAGACAGAAAAAATATCAAACAAAGATTAAGAAATGCAGATTAACCTGTGTGTGTACAAATGTGAGTGTGGATGTATTATGTGAATACATGTGATGTGAAGTTAAAATTAATGTAGACAGAATAATATATACAAAATGATTATTACAAGTCACAATAGTCAATTTATCGTCTACTCTATACAAATCAATAAACAGCCGGTGATATATATATATAATATTTTTTGTATTGCACGTATCACTTTTAAAGTGAGAGGGTACAGTATATACTGTAGCACATTAGGTGGTTGTTCAAGTTGGAAATAGTTCCATGGCTTTGTTATTACAATGTTCTCTTATTAAGGAGATGGTTGCTGTGGGTGGGTGTACACATTGTGCTCTATATTAATCTTTCCTTTGTTGTGTCTTATTGGCAGTAGATGACCTCCACATGACATATTTAAGACATAAATATGTCATGATCATTTTCATAAGCCTCAGTATCTAGAGACGCCCTCAGCACAATAAGAAATTAATCTTATTGTCCAGAGAGTGTTTATCTTTATCAAAAATGGTTATTAAGTTGAAATTATAGTAAAAATGATCTCAGGCCTCAAGGAAATAACACCTAGCTAATTTGATGTTCAGACTTTGGATATGTTTTGTATATTTTTAAATGAGGAATACTATGATACTATTTGTGAACATTAAGATATGAAAAAAACACAAATTAGCTGTTAACATTGGAGACAGAGCTACAAAACTAGAACTGTCCTGAAGAACTGTTATAACTTTCAATTGGCTTACTTTTCTCTATTAGTCATTGCTGCATCAGATACATATTTATGTAGAAACAATTAATTTATACTTAGAGTTACAGTTCAGAGTCCAATGTAAAGTGACATGATCCATAATCATGCTGTTAAGAACTGAGACTGTTGGGATCAGCAATCACTACAGTGGTGAAGGCTATTTAAGGTGGAATAGCTTGTTTTGAGAACCTGAGTATTAGTGGCTACAGCGGACAGGATTGGCTCATCGTCGTGTGAGAGCTCAGTCTGTGTAGGAGCTTCTTGGGCTGGTGTCAAAAGTGTGGATCTCTTCTTTCATCCTATGTGGCACTCTGTCGAAACTCAAAGAACTAGTTCGAGATTAGGCACCGGCTTTGAACCGGCCCTCCAACTGCTTTGGTGGGGTATCTTTGTGCTAGCTCCTCACAGCAGAGAGCTCCGAGACCTCCTCTAAGCTCTTCTCTCCATCCCTGGACTTTTTTCTCTTCTTGCTGCCTGGAAGCAGAAGTGTCAAACACGTCAAAATTCAAATGAGATGGGACAGGGGAACATGTCCGCAACCACTTTAAAGGCCTTGCACACCACTTGTGGTGGCACAGCTTCAACATTATAATACCCTTGGGAATGGGAAATGGTGTCCTATTAAAAGCTATACTGGGAACCAGGCGGTGCAGGAATGGAGCATTCCCATGCCTGCCTGGAATACACATCACAGCCTCAGCAGTTCATACTATGCAGCTCTCTGACCTTTCTGCTTTGGAATCTAGAGAATAATAATTCAGATAAATAATGAAAAGGTTGTACAAATCTAGCATTCACCATTCATAAGAGTCACAGCTACTCTGTCAGCTCACGAAAATGTCATGAGTTTCCTTACAGTGGGATTAGTTATTAATTGTATTACTTCCTAATAAAACATTTGATATAGTTTTCAATATATTATTATAAAATAATATACAATAATTACACCATGGATGAACAAATGGTAAAATGCTCCTTATTTTGTCTCAAAGGCAAACACAATGCCTTTGTCTTCAAATTATATATTTCCTGCTCATGCTGCCTACAGTACACCAATATGGACTGGTCAGTATTGTTCCAAAAATATACAACAATAGGGCCTTTGCAGAACAAGACTCAGTCAGTCAAATAAATATTTTGAAGAATGTGTTACAGTACAACATGTGGAAGTGTGGAACATGTACCGTGCAGTATGTTGTAGAATATGTATTATAGACTGTGTTGTTATTTAGTAGAAATTACAACCATAACTGAACAGTTATTTTTATATATTGTTGTTTATCATCACTACATTTCCAACAGACAGTGTGCGGCAGAACACCTGTTGCTAAGATACATGCTGCATTGCTGCATTGCTGTTGCGAGTCTAAAGATACAGCGTGGGCATACTGTGTGTGGATGTGTGTGTGTGTGCATGTGGGCGGAATAGGGGGCTGTTGACGCAATGTCACTCACTTATTTTGCCCAATAGCTTCTTCCCGATGGTCTCCTCGGAGCTGCATAGAGAGCGAGAGCTGATGAAGGGAGATGTGGATGCTTCCGACTCCACAGGCACATCTAGAGGAGATGTGAAGCAGGATACATGGTTCACATTATATACAGGCATGTTCCACGACATGCCTGTATATAATGTGAACCATGTCTCCCTGCAGAAAGTATTTAAAAAATACAACATTTTATTTCACATTTTTAAGAAAGATGAAAATGCATTTTAAGACCCTTTATTATATCACACAGTTACAACCTAAATATATGTGTGTGTGTGTGTGTGTGTGTGTGTGTGTGTGTGTGTGTGCGTGTGCGTGTTTTTATTCAAACAAAAGTTTATTTTGTCTTTACCATTCCCTTCTTGGATTTCTGGTCTGTCCTCCCGGATGTAGGGGATCTCGTCCATGCGGAGGAAAACTGTATCATTCGGACACCTCTGGCCATCTGACTTACTCCCTGTGAAGAGAAGTCACATAGAGGGCCTATAGAGGGAGCTAGAGTACTATGAATCCGAACGCTAAGAGCAGGAGACACAGCATCCTAATGAGCACCTCAGCAGCTGCTGGGATGGATATTGTTCTCTACTGTTAAGTATGACAAATTCATACGCAATAGTTTTAAACCTTCTGACGTCATATCTCTCTTCAATCCCTATTATGAATGCATATAAAATATCCATATGTTGCTATTACAAACAGCCTAGATAATTCAGCGGCTGACTTACGGACGATGCGGTTCCTCGTGTTGAGCTGCGCGGTGCTGTGCAGGCCCCCGTGTGGGTGGAGGTGTGCCAGGCGTGCCAGGCCCAGGCGGGTGTGGGCGTGCGTGAGGGGGAGGGCGATGCTGTGGGACCGGGCCTCGGGCGCGGGCCTCCCCTTGCTGTCCACGGGGTCCACGGGGTCAACGGGGTCCGGCGTCTGAGGCGAGCTGTCCATTCTGGTAGCAGTTAGAGCATTCTGGTAGTGGTGCCTGGTGATCTGAAGGAGGGGCGGGAAACAAGCTAGTTCTGATGTGATTCCACTAGCCAGAGGGGCAGGGATGAACGAGGTGAAAACTGTTTAAACTAAATAGATGATAACATTTCCTATGTGAATTCACATTCAAGCGCAGGTTCTGCTGAAAGTATTTCATCAGAGGGAAAGCGCTTATTCTGCTCAATGCTGCTGTATGTGTGTTTACACTACATATGGAAGTCCCTTCCCAAACCAGCAGTGCATACCAGATCTTGTAAGATCTTTTACACGAATTAATTCATCAATTAGTTCTGTGCGTTGTTTCCTGGATGTACATGCAAGATAGAATCTAACCATAATATGACCCATTATGGACTCAGATACTAATGGTAACTCATTTAAGATCTGTATGGTTTTCGGTTAAGTGGAGGAAGTCAGAGAGCACATCCACCATGAGGTTACATTATTATGTGGTGGAAATGCAACTCATTTATCCCCAGTGATTAAAGGAAAGAGGTAGAGGAGGGAGAGAGAGGGAGGATGTCTGTGTTCAGTCAGAATCAGGGATTATGTCATATCAAAGGGGAGCTCTGCAGCAAAGCTGGAGAGTTCAGGAGTTTCAAAGATTTACTGAAAGCAGCTTAGAAGTGCATTTTGAGTTTGATTGTTCTCCCTAACCCTGTTCCTAAACTTAATCTATATAATTTAAGGTCATAATAAGAGGGAATATTGCGCACATGAACAAGAAGGCGTGTAGGGATTTTGTGTGCATGTGTGTGTGTGCGTGTAACCTTGACGATCTGCAGGTCTGTGAGCTGCCGGACAGAGTAGTCAGGTAAATAGAGCCCTGTGCTGAGCTGACCCACGCTGCCTCCACTCAGAACTGAGTCAGACTGGTTGAGACCACTGCCCCGGGAGGTGCACCTGTGGACTGTGAAGACAAGGGGGCACACACGCACGCATGCACACACGCACACACGCACACACGCAGATAAGCACCATGTAATGTGGTCCACGGTCTCAGAAAGTATTCCATATAGCCTCCCACTCTCCCACTCTCACTTGGGCAGGGGAAACGGATTTGTGGGCATCAGGGTGAATAAACAGTTCAAATATTCTGGTGGCCTACTTGGCATTGACCACAATGTCTTCATTTTAACACGTTGGTAGAGTAGTGTGTAGGCCTACTGTTTTTAATGACCTGTACACATATGTATTGTAGCAAGAAAGGAGAGCATTCAGTATATCTGGGTAATAACATCTCATTTTATATGTGGTGCCATCATTTTACATAAAATACTTTAAATGATGCAGTCAAGGTAAAGGGGAGCCCATACATGCCAATGGGTGACAGTCTATTCCAAGGGCAGGTCATTTAGAGGTTGATTAAAGATATGCCAGCTACAAAGTGACAGCAGTACACCAAAGAACTGCAGTGAATGCCTGCTTGCTACTGTAATGTAGGTCATATTTTAATGTGGTTTATTTTATTCATTTATGCATTTGTGTGTGTGTGATCTGCATGGTTTTAGTTAAGTTACTCATATCTGAAGGGCAGAGATTGTCCCAGTTCTTCTGATATATATTTAACCCTCGTGATGTCCTTAAAAATATCGCTTTTGGCCACCCGGCGGCGCCATATGATTGTGTATGATTTTGTGTGTTTTTTAATTGACATTGCTTTGTGCATTTACTTATTTGTTAATTATTTATGTATGTCTTTGTTTTTCTTCGTGCCTTTTAAACAGCTGCACTGTACTGTAAGTGGGTTTACAGCTGTATTGTCACGTTGTTCAGATTGGTGTCATCCCCACTGTCTCTCCCTTTCTCTCATCATTGTTGCAGACTTCCTAGTCAACATATCATCACGACGTCTTCAATAGTTAGTTGTCCCTGTCCCATCCTCTTCCATTGTGCTCACCGTTAGGCAGTACGGGTATAAGGGCTGGCATGCCGTAGTATGAGAATGCTCCGTTCTCAAAGCGCAGAGCCTCCTTTCCAATCTCCACCTCCACCCGACCCTGGAACGCCGACACAGCCCGGTAAATACACACCGTCTCAGCCCCAGTGGCTATTTAGTTAGTCATGTCATGGAAACTCCCACTCAAGCACTCGTTCTGTCTTTCAGACAGAGATGTGCTTGGAGTCCGCATTAGGCTGTACCTGCAGCACCAGGATGAAGTAGTCAACGGGCTTGTTCCTCTGGAAGAGGTAATGTTGGGAGGAATGCTTGTTCTTGGGGTTGAACTTGAGCTCCTGCACCACACTGGGGTGTTTGATGAGACGCAACAGGATCTTCTCTGACAGCTGACACGGACTGAACAGCTCCACCTCTGGAGAATAGAAGGATGCACAGACGCATATGTACAAAAACACAAGCATAGTGAGACAGTCATGAAGAGGGTGGCAGTCGCACACACACACACACACACACGCTAAGACATACCGCTGACACACACATACAGTACCACAAACACAAGCATATTGAGTCGGTCATTAAGTGGCTGTCGATGTGAATATGCACACACACACACGCACACACACACAGGCACACACACACATTACTGTACCTGTGGCAAGGAAGCGATGGGTTGCAAGCAAAAGCTGAGGGGATATTTTAACCTTTAGCTCATTCTCTGCCATTTTGAAGATAGAGAAATCCTGCTGTTTTCTTTCATGGTTGGACACACGCCGCTTGGTACGATTATCCGCTGGAAAGACATTCACAAAAATAGAATAGAACAGAGTAGAAAGAATAGAAACTAGTGTTTAAAAAAACCCTGAAGGGATGTGAAGGGATGCCATGTAAACAGTTATCTGACTGATTCATGAAACTGAGTTATGGTAGTGAGATGCCAAGGGATTCATTAGACGGCTGTAACTGCATTGTGGATCCAGTGGGAACAGCTGCTTTATTAATGCCTGCATTGCAAAGCCTTACGAGATTAGCCATTCTGTTCTATATATACCCACACACACGCAAGCAAGCCTGCACACACATGCACACACACACGTACTGTATCTGCGCCTGCCTAAAGCAGATGTCATGGAGATATATTAATTAAATACATAATAGGATTTGTTTAGACGTAATGATGTTTCAGACTCTTAGTTGCAGTTGTGCCTGTTGAAGAAGCATGTAAATAAATTGTTTATTTTGCATTGCTGATTTTTGGTTTGGTAAATCATAAGAAAATATCTTAAAAATAGCTTTTTGATGCATTCTGATTAACAATTTGATAAAAGAGAAAAGCTTTGTGATTTGATATATTGCTATCCTAGTCTAAAGGGGTCCTTGGGTTTGGAAGCAGTAGGTGTGAGAAACATTCATTGAAATACAGAGGCTACATGAATGTGCAGCAAGTTGGAAATGCCTTTCCAGCCAATTAAAGACAGGATGGTTCAAACAAGTGATTATCTGCTGGATTAGGTCATTCATTTTCATTAATTATGCACCAGCAAGATGCTGAGTGCCCTGTTAGGGGTTCTGGAAGAGAATCAACAGCAAGGATCGATAGCAAAAAGGAGACAACATGAGGAGTTGAAAGGGAGATAGTTGTATGAGTGGGGCTATATAGTATGTCAGTGGTTATCAAAAGGGGAGAGGTTGCATTTTGTTGTTATTTAGTTCTAACGGTGTTCCCAATTAATTCTGTATTTCTATTTATCATATTATATTAGATGCTGTGTGACTAAAATCCTGCAGCAGGTTTTATATCCACCACAAGTTACACACACACACACGCACACACATTCAAACACCCAGACTACTAGACTACCAGCCTATTCTGCCCCATTTATTTTATTTTCATATACCGAAGCATTTGCCAGTGCTACAGCGCTGACCCTTTTCAGGAACACATCCACAGTAATGCAATATCAGACTGCAGTCACAGACTATCCATACTGGTCCTCCTTAACCGTGTCTTACGTACTATACAGGTCAGTCTCGTCCACAATCTCAGACTTTATGATCTCCTCTATGACGTCTTCCAGGGTAACGATGCCCATGACTTCATAGAAGGGGTCTCCCTCCCCCTCACAGTTCACCCTTTGTACCACAGCCAGGTGGGATTTACCTGTATGAAACAGAGGTGGAAAACAAAATAGTTCTGTGAGTTCATTGTACAAAAATGAATGAAAACCTGCCACGGTTATAGCCAGCGTCACTGGATAAAAATAACAACTAAACGCGTCAGTAGCTAGTGAAATTCTCAGTGCAGTCAAGATGAAAACTCAGCTGCGGCAGGCAGCTCGTGAATGTAAGAGAAGATTTCCTCTTTTTTTTTAAGTTTGAGCACAAAAATACATTTACTTTGAGGAACTGGCTGTCTTTGTGTGTGCATGTGTCCATGTGTGTGCATGCGTGTGTGTGCATAGCATGTGTGTGGTCTCACTGGTCTGTTACTCAGAGTGTGTATAGGAGGGATTAGTAGTGACAGTTTGACAGTTTGGAGGACTTGGCCCGTATAAACACCAAAGTTATGCAACCAGTCTGGGGATGATGCATCTGCTTACTAGACTGCTGCTGCCACCTTTGTGTGTGCACACACACACACACACACACACACACACACACACATGCAGGACCCCAGAGCATCTACATGTATACTTCCTGTGGGTGTAAAAGTGCCTCTACTCAGCCAGTGATTGGCTGTATGTGACAGGCCTGCAAGACACAACTTGCCACTGGCCTCCCCGGTATGGGAAGATAAAGCAGACATGACAACACCGTTCCTCTGCTATAGCACCACACAGGAAGACAAACGTCTGGTTTCTCTGAACAGCATGGTGGAATTGAAATAATGGAACTCTTCTAACAGATGCTTCTAATTACACTTTAAAAAATCTATTGTGATGATGCAATATTACAGAGTAGTTTCATATGCCCATGTTGAATGACAACCCATAAATGTCTGTGTGCAGCAAAACATTGCCCAAAAAATGCAAACAACAAATTATTAAGTTGCATCTAATAAATCCAATATTAATATAATACAATGTTTTAAGTTACCATTGCTTAGACATAATACAGAAGAATGGACACACACACACACAACCACACACACACACAGAGTGACTGACAGTCCAGCCATATTTCAAAGTAAATTGTGTGATTTATAGGAGATGGGCTGATTTAGGAGATCACTGCCTGAGGATAAAATGGATTAACTGCTATAATCCACTGCCACAGACAGGAGCAATGATTGACTGCTAGGCGGCCATCATTAAACATGGCACCGGGATAGACGTAGACACACACACACACACACACACGACTGGCTCAGCATGTTTGACGAGCTCAGGTGAGACAGGAGTTTGGTTGGCCCTCAGCGGCCAATGTGCCAAGCACTGCATTACATCATTTATACATTACATAACACAGAAACACACACACACTGACTGAACTCACATCCATGCAGGAACAAATGAGCAAGCTAGCGCACACTTTTCCTGGGGGAGAAGGGAGTCTACTACAATTGTTTCTGCTCTGCCAGTTTCTTCAGCTCGCCATGTTGTTTAATGGACTCGTGTGAACTGTATGTGTATTTGCATGTATGTGCATGGCAGTGGTATTTGGTATAGTAAAGTGGGGCCATATGTGTTTATATACACCACGCATTGTCTGATGTCTCTGTCATTGGTTCTGTAGAACCAGCTCTAAGTTCATGATGCCACAGTGGCAGCCTGGCACTATTCTCTCTAACAAACATGTTCTATTACCTTAAAGTGGTGTCACTTTAAGGCCAGCTGTGGACCTATTGTAATGCGTGTTACACTATTCTCTCTTAACTTTCTCCCTTTGTCTCTTCTGCACACATGGGCACATATCACATGCGCACACACCTAAACACACAGATCTCACCCATGACCATTGCCCTTCTCTTTGACACATGGCCCCAGCTTCTAGCAAGGCACCCTGAACACCGGGGCTTGTGAAAGGAAGGCGGTAAAGGTTAGGGTTGAATTTTTCATGCTAGCCCAGCAGGACAAGGCTGCAGTAGCCCACCGAGGGGGTTGGGGGCTTCAAACCCCTGCAGGGTGCTGGAGACACACAAACAGTAGAAAGGTCCGGGCTGTTCTCCAGTGGGGGCTTAAGGACATGATGATTGGTTTGAGAAGGTCAGGTTTACACAAAAACATACGCACACACACACACACACACACACACACACACACACACACACACACACACACACACACACACACAAACACACAAACA